>JAHZMX010005992.1:0-11436 GCA_027743895.1 Seira musarum | reverse complement strand
GATCGAGCAACACATCTGCTTATATATTTCTTACCGGCTTTACATGTGAAACTAGTAGTTTTACACAATAGGTTTTACGATCACTACCAGAAGAAAAAGAATGAGAGAGAGAGAGAAAAAAACTAATCTATAATGTAGAGACCTGCCTAGTTTACATCACACTACTGCTATCCTAGCAATCAGGTCCACCACTAAACCTTGCAATCTCGATCGTGTTACAAGTTGATGCCACACCTTTGTAGTACATGAAAGGGCATCAATGAAATTTGCATAATTTGGATTTTATATCACGACCTTTTTTTCTTTATGTCTGAGATTTTCAACATTTCTTACAAAACTTTAATAATTAGAGTGTTAAAGATATGCCTTGGAATGCTGAAATCATAAGCTACCTATGCATAGAAATATATATATGTATATTCTTCTGACCGCCACAAGCCCTTCCCTTGCCACCTTTCTCCAACATTCATAAATTCCGATTACCGTTAAAAACTTTTGCTCCTATCCTCATCACCATCATCATAAACATGATCATATGGAAAAACTTTTCCACTAAAAAGAAACTCATTTTGATATTTTCAGGTTTTCCCTTCCATATGTCTTCATCAATGGGGACAAACAAGTATTTTCCTCACATCGAAAAACCGTGAAGAATATATAATGTGTGCGTGAAGATATGGACGAAACTATCAGAATCCATCAGCCCGAGAGGAAACACAGTGCATGTCGTGATATATAGTGCTTTCTTCTGTGAATGGGTACTTAAATAGTCAAAGGAAGGGAAAAAATCGGGCGATTGGTGACTAGGAAAAAAACTTTCTTTTTTTCGAGAAAGCCACACAAACTTGCCAACAATTGTGAGGAGTAATATTGCAGAAAGGGAAAAAACTGTTTTCTTGAACCAGTGCTTTTCCCCTCAAACAAGCTTACACTTTTCCCCATCAACATCCATCTATCAAACAGGAACTTTGTAAAGGTAAAGTAAACGTACACGAGTAGTTTTTCCTCGGGATTAAGTTATTCTAGCGGAATGATTGCGTATTGTAAAAAAACGGGAATGGAGATATTGTAAGGTAGGTACAGACTCTCTCTCTCTCTATTTCTCTCTTTTTACCTTTTGCTTTTTTATGGAAAGTACAAAATTCTGTCGTAACATGAAAATAAAAAATCTCTATTCCAGAAGAGATCGATTTTGTCAATATAAGCATTTTCCAGGTGAATTCTTGTAAATTGTACTTTCTCGAACAGAGTCCAATTCTTGAACAAATTTATTCTGAAAGTTTTCACTCGAAAAATGGCTCTGCCCCAACAACCTATGCTGTAATGTTACAGTAATTTAAGGGTAATCAAAACTGAAGACGTTTGTACAACGTAAATATTTTTACTATTTTCCAGGAGCTCGTTTTCTGAATGATCCGGGTAAAAACTTTTGGCAAGAAAAGGAGACGCATTTGGATACATCATGTCACCTTGCTCTGACTTGGATATGAGTCAAAGGAAGGAGCGTTAGAAACTGCTTCCAGACGGAATATTTCACAATGAAAAGGGATATATAAGGAAAAAAAGTGTAAACCATGATGAAAAATTCCATTCTGGAACAACCAGGAACCTAACAACATCCAGCCACAAGTTTTTGGGAGGTACATGAAAACCACGCCGGCCTTATAATCATGCAACATTTCCATCAAGAAGAGGACAAAAACTATATATACAACTCAAATGTAGGACACTGGAAGTCCAAGGTGCAGCCATGGTTTGCTCAAGTTTTTTTTATCTGACATGATCAGGGGTAAGTCACAATCAAAATCATTTATCTTTCAAAATTAATCAATGCTTAGTCCAATTACATCTGGTAAACTTTTATAAACCTTTTTTGCTGCATCAGAGAAAACTTTTCACGGCAAAAAATTGTATTAAAGGAAAATGACTCTTTTTTATGAAGGGAAGAAATGAAAAAGATTATTAAATGTGACGGTATTCCGTAAGGCTGACTGCATAATATTATGTATTTCTCTAACCTATAATTTCTAGTTTCAACCTCTATAACTCTAGGTTCACGACGACACCTTTCATCAAAATGTCAAGCTCAAGTGTGTGACTGCCGCTGTTGCACAGCTGGAACACCATCGCCGTGACTTTCCTCTTTTTCATTTCTCTTTTCTCTCTGTCCTCAAAAAACCTTCAACCTAATCAGCTTTAACAAGATCTAACAAGCATCCACTGCCTGAGACCTTTCATGAATTGAGTTAGTCATTGGAAAATTTCATTAGTCCTCTAAGAGTTAATAGCTTTCTCAAAGATGTTGTTTTCTGGAGTAAAGCAAGAAATAGTTTTATCCCCCAAAAGCAACACTAAACGCATAGTGAAATTCTCGTCCTCACTTCATGATACGTCTCAAATATGAAATCCCACATCATTAGGTTGAATTGGTAAGATTATTATTCAACTCTAATTTGCCTCTCTTTCTCTTCCTTTACGCAATTTCCCCAAAAACGTTTCCACTTTTCCCGAGTCATAAGAATGATTTATGTGTGCACACGAAACACAAAAATTTTTTATCAAAGAAAAAAATCTCACGTTCTATTTCACATTCCATAGAAACCAGTAAATATGTACATAGGCTCTGGCTCTGCCTAACTTAATCAATGATGATAAGTCGCAGCAGCAGCCTTGCAGACTCTATTCTGTTCTGATCTCTTCAAACAAATTTTTCATCTGGCCATACAATCTTTTCCCTTTTCATGTATTTTTTTCTTTCCTTTTTTTGAAACCAAAACGTTTCTTTTTCATTAAAGGGTAGTCCAACTTGGAGCAAGGAGAGAATAAAACGAATCTGACTGAATCCTTTGATATTTAGGTTTGCACGAATTTTGCTTAAAGTTTGCTAGCCACGCCAAACTATATTACCTAGAAATCTAATATCAGCAAATGAAACATTACATTTTTTCTGACATCCACGAACTTTTTTATACTATGTGCCTATCCTGCTAAAAAGCCTAATGACAAATATTAAGCGAGCGCGATCCTTCTTTCACCAAATCGCCGTATATTATTGTGTCATCCTCCTATCTAAATTAGTTACGAGAAGTGATACAAAGCTTGTGTGCTCCTATCCATCCCAATAAGTTTTTTTGACATCAAGCGCTGCAAAAAATGTTTTCTCAAAGAAAAGAGGGAAAGTGCTTTAGATATAATATCCTTTATTTTCCCTTTCTATTTTCTCTTTTTATCTCTTGTGTTTTATCTTGTGATGATGATGATGACGAGAACCAAGTTATGCGTACGTATGGCTGCAATCCTCCTAAAATGCTATATATCAGCTTTAGTAATGGTTCCAAGCGACGTTCCGCGTTCCTTATTTCCTTCCTTCCCACGATCACGCTTTCTCTATTTCTATGTAGTTTTTTTTCTCTCGTCTCACTGCCTGTAATATTATTTTCTCTTTAGAAAACACATTATACCTTGGTCTCTCTCTCTCTCACTTTTCCGTCTGTTTTTCTCAGGCTTTAATCTCTCACTGAATTTACTTATTTCTCATTCCTTTTCCTTCTGTGCCTGTTAGCTAAGAAGACATCTCACATTTCATCTTTCTAATCTAATTAAACTTGACTTTCCCATCCGAAAAATCTTAATTCCTTACAAGAATATTATTCATTTTAAGTAAGTAAAAAGTGTTAGGTCCCTATTATGTGTCCCTGTTTTTCTTACTTTATTATTCGCAAGCGCAATATAATAATATTATACATACTTACATGTATGACAACCTGGTGCGCCAGAAGGGAGAAAAAAATCCATCTTGAATTCTTAAAGACTTTTCTTCATATTCAAGAGAAAAAGGGAACGCGTGGATAGGAAGATCACACCACATGCGAATGAAATTTTCCATTCTTTTTTCTTCCAATCTTTCTTTTATTTCATCAGTTGCTTTCTATAAGAGAAAAACATTCCCATCCTTGTGAGATGAAACAGATGCAGTCTCGAAAAAAATCACGAAAGGAAAAAAATATGAAAAAGAGGAACACACCAAAAAGTCATTACAAAACTCTTGAAACTTTTTCGTAAGGACAGATCGTCATATTTTGCATATGCATGTAAAGAATTAAGTATGCCCACCTACAAAAGAAACCCATTTGCTTGTTCTTTTTAAGGGGAACTATAATAATTCCAATCTTAAAGAAGATCCCGTATTTTTGGGCTGCACATGCGAAAAAAAGATAAGACAAAATTATATTAAACTAGTACATATACGATGCACTACTCCGCAAATGTTTCCCCGCTTTTTTTTAAATTTTTCCAGAATTGCGAGAAAATCCACGCTTCTTCTGATATCCAGAACATTACGTGCTCCATTGTACAAGGAACATATCTAATTGCAAGAAGAAGAAAAATTTAAGCAAGTCATCAGAAAAAATATCAGCCATTGTCGTGTCGTCTTCCCATCTTCTTCTTTAATAAGAATGCAAGTACTTATATTCCAGTTTTACCAGAAGAAAGGAAAAAAAATCTGCAAATATAATGTCAAACTTTTTTTCCTAGTCTTAGAAAGAAACATAAGTGGAGTGGATCAAAAAGCGAGAAAAGAAGGAATAGGTAAGAATGAAAAAATATAGCACATGTGTGTGTAGTATATAGTACCTCAAGTCTATGAATCAACTTGAATTGAATGGAAGAAGTTTGCTTTTCAGCCGAGTGAACACTAGGAGAACATAATTTACAAAACTTGTAAGCTTTTTGTTCCCCAAAGATAAACGAATTTCTGAATAAAAAGGATGATACAAAAGGAGAAAATAATACGATTGTGTGGTAAAAAAATTGGAAGATTTTTTCTGCATAAATAATACACAGGAGAAAGGAAAAGCTGTCGCAAATAAATATAGATACATACTTTTACTAGTTTCATTTTCTGCTGGCTGACCAAAAACTTTTTTTTTCTAAGATAAGTAGGTAGTATGGAAGGAACGTGCGCATGCAATGGATGTAGGAAAAGGAATTTAATACGTCTTCTTCTTCATTATTATTGTCTTTCCTTTTTTTCAGAATATTATTCCCCCAATTCCTTGAGCAATCGTAAAAGCACTTTGAAGTTTCCTTGTTATGCAAATGAAGTTCATTAAGAGTGTATCAGAACAAGCCCACGCAATGAAAGAATATATGAAGTAAAATGAGCGGTCCTTATGATATTGTCATGTCTGTTCTGCGATCACACGCCTACAGAATGATACAGCACAGCGTCATAATCGGCAATTTTCAGGCAGGTCTTTTGATAATATAAAACTTTCCAAAGCCAACGACAAAAAAAATGAAAAGGAACAAGTATTTGCTAATCATCTCACCCTGCTGAACTGAAAGTTTAAAAGACTCATTATCAAACCTAAACTGTATTCAAATAGTTAAACCGTATACGGTTATCTTCTGAAGGGCATATTAACGAGTACGAGCGAACCAGATCCGAAATGACTTTTTGCACTTGGTAAAAATTCTTTTCAATCCTAAAGTTAGTTTGAGAGGTTAAGTAGCACGTAGCAATTTTCAAAAAGCACTACGTCTTTCTTAAAAAAAAGCTTTTAATTTGTAATTCAACACGGACACATCGACATGACATTCAAAGAGAATACTTTTATACTTAAACTGTTACTGTAGTTGTGTTAGAGCTTTCATTTCATTGGTATCGGGTAAGCTCATGTTTTTATATATAGTTTTTGAGACGGGTGAAGATAAAGTTTAATTTCTTGCTGGATGAAAATAAACTACATGTGCAGATTTATTTTAGAATGTAGCTCGTGACTTCATTGCTATTATATATATTGTAGTTTTTGCCTTTTCCTTGTTGTCACATAGTAAAAAGCGATATGTAAAGTGTAAAAAAAAGTTTTGGAAGACGAATCTCACACGTCCATATCCTTATTGTCAGTCTGTCGGAATTCCCAGAGGGTGTTTTAACGAAACAGGCGATTCTGTCATGGAATAAGCATGAACGCAGCAGTAGCAACAAAGATAGAGATACGCGTTGCCATAAAATAAAGTGGAAGTGGACTGCAGCGAGCATACAGCAAACAATTTAGCGACACCATCACCATCACAAAAGTTTCCTCCTCAAGTGTGTATGCAACTATAATACCTATATGTATATGAAGAAAAACACTAGATTTCCAATCTTTGAGGAGCAACAAAATAAAACGGGAAGCAGAGACGAGTTAGGGAATGAACGCCCTTAAAATACAAAAGTAAGAGGAGTGCCAAGGGGAATAGTAAGTGAGTAGAGGGAGAAATCCACCATTTCATTCCTTGTCTCTTTTTCTCTCTCAACTATCCCGGAGAACGAAAAAAAAGAAACTTAATTTCTTTTCATGGGCTAATTTATAAGAAAAGTTAATGTTAAGACTTTTCCAACTTACAACAACACCATATCGTATGTACGTAGTACCACCAGCGGTGGATGAAGCAGAGCTGAAGAGAGAAAGAGAGAGAGAGAGAGAAAAGGGCAGGGAAAATTTCGCTCGAATCCCTTTCCCTTTTTCTTTATTCTCTCCTTTTGTTCTAATGGGAGAATGAATACCAGAGGATCGCAAACATTTCAAGGTGTCACTTAAATGACACTATCTGTTACAAGGTCTGAGAGAATGGAACCGTGAGTATTTCACGCCTTTTGCACTGTCCTACGGAGAATTACAGCCAAGTTTTTGTGTCATTGTGCATAATATTGTCGAGAAGAAAAACTGCTTACTTTCGCTTTCGTAATTCTTTTTAAAAAGGTACTTTTTCGGGTAGACTAGCCACTTTATTCCATTTCCATGTCGGTTCACGTGCAATATTCCAAGTCAAAAAAAGAAAACTTTTTCCGCTTGAGAAACACATGGAGTGAAATGCATACATATTCATTCTGAATGTTTTTAAGGAGGGAAAGGTGGCATTATGATCATCATCATCACAACCAACATCATTGCTTGTGATCATGGCCATAAGCAAAGAAATCGGGAGAAGCAGTAACTCATGCACACTTCACCCTTTACTTATTACGACATTCTCGAAACTGTGAGGCTCCGAGAGGGAGAAGAGGGAATGCAATTCCGAAAAGACATAATGCCCATTACGTCAAGCCTCTTCTCCTCTTCACCTTATTTGTTTCCTATGGAATAAAAAAAACTGGATTTTAGCATCCTTCCTCTTTCACTCGCACCAGTCACCACCACCACATTCCCATCAACCATACTACTGCTACTACTATGGGTATAGATGACGTCGTATATTTTTCCTTAGTTTGCGTTCGACCCTCGCCTCCCTTCATTCTTTTTTGAGGAGCATCCGGGCATAAGAGAATAATGGCATTATTGGGTGCACACACACACACGCTTAGGTACATACACAGTTCAAGTGGAAAAGTGCCTCTCTTACTTGCCCAGATATGCATGCTTAAACCAAAGTGGAAACTAAGCTTTAAAGACTCTTCTCCTCAACTCTCACTTTTCCCAACTCGATTCTTTTTTCTAACGCCATCACACACCAACATGATCAAAAGGTTGAAATAGAATATTATATCGCGTGGCTGGTTGTACGGAGAGATATGCATAATATGATGATGACGATGATGATCAGGAAGATGCCATAAGATCGTGAGGAAGTATAGATTATTCGTTCTTTTTTTCACATGCTATATCACACTCACAAATCATTCACTGCGGGCCTATTATTCTAGCGGAGGAAAAATAATTTTTCATGAGAAAAAGGTATCGTTTACTCGTCTAGGACATCACAGAATGGTAAGTGTCGTCTCTGAACAAAATAGTCAAATATGAAGAAGGTTTCATTTTCACTCTGAGAAGCTGAAAACTTTTCACCAAAATTTTATACCTTTCATGCCAGTCTGGCCAAGCCTGACAGAAGACAAGTGGGCAAGTTTGGAGAATGATGACGTTAAAATATTGTGGAAATACCTTGGTTAAACGAGCCTTTCAAGTTAAATATTGATGATTTCTGAAAAACCAATTCACAGCGACCGCGTGTAAACTTTTTTAGCAATATACGTAAATGTGATATCCCACACAAGTAAAATGCATCAAAGGATAAACGCGTGGATTCTAAATAAGATGCAGGAAAAGGAAAGTATGTATGTAGGTGTTCCAAACATCGTTTCCTACCTATACACTGTGTGGATCTACGTAAAGCTCACGCTGTTCCTCCAACAGTGTAAAGCACATGGTACCTTTCACTCTCCATCTCATGTCTCCAATGATCAATATCATTTGCCTAACTCATTCAGACAGCCATTATAACAACCGGTCACGTCACCTTCCTTCATTATGCGTACCTTGACTTCAACACTCTTTCACTCTCAGTCAGGAGTCTTTCACTCTCATTCAAAATGTCATTTCATCAACTTGATTTTTCCCTGACGTTCGTTATAATAAAAAAAGACTCCACATTTTTCGCTTCCCGTACGTCCTACACATTTTTTATTGTGACGCTTGGATCCATCTCATCTTTCGGAGAAAAAAAACTTCTTCACCCTGTCAGCATTAAACTTTTCTTCTGATTCGAGGAAAAGCCTCATTTACTTTTGTTGTAATATGGAACTTTTTGTAAAAGTCTATGACAAAAAAAGCTCAGCATTTTACGTGGCACATCTGATTAAATAGATGGATTTGTAGACAGGGAAAATTTTCTAAGCCTTTTGTGTACAATTCAAGGGGAGAACTAGCTTCATATCATAGGTAAATATCTCTTTCTTTCATCAATAAATTCCAGATGAACACTTTCCAATAGGCTGATTTTTTGCTTGAGAAATATTCAAAAAAATTCTAATGTTAGCATTTCCTTTTCATTAAGTGAATTGAATCTAAAAATCACGTCCAGGTCATCAAAACTTTAAAAGAAATCAAACAGACTATGAGATATGCATGCAGTATTTTTATACTTTTATATACTACTTTGTTTGAACTCTACGAAGAAAAGTCAACGCCCCCTCCTCAACTATATAGCTTAATACAATAGTTCACAAGAAATCTTGATTTTGGATACAACAACACCACCACCACCAAAATGGTTTCTTTTTCATCCAACATCGTCTCCTATCACCATCAAACCCATAAAAGTAACAAAAACTACCGCAACCATCATCACCATCACATTAAGTCTCTACTTTCTCCTCTTAGTTTTCTTGCTGACAACAAAATTACTCTTCTCCTTTTGTGACAGCTTCGAATGAAGAAAGGGGGAAAGAACTGTGTGTACTTGCCTATCATTTTTCATAATTAGTTCAAGAGAAAAAAAATATATACCATAACGATGCCTTGCTCTTTCACTTGTGAGAAAAGGTGGCGGTTAGTGGTTGGTCGAATTCTACGTGCTTATATTTACTTCTCTCTTGGCCCCTGCCACACAGGAAAGGAAAAAAATGAGATTTTCCCTTCACAGTTGTCCCAAAGGAGTCAGAAAACATAATATGTATACATGCATTACACCTTTCATGTAAACCTATATTTCATCTTTTCGAGTAAGAAAACCTCTTTTAAAAAGTCCAGTTTTTCGTCTTGACTCATACAACTGAAAAACAAAGTTTATATATTTTTGAGGTATGTGCCCTGACGTTTATATAATTCTTTCCTTTTTTTGGAAAATAAACTTTTCATTTGAAGTTTCTTCTGCTTCGCTCATCGTCTTATTCTTTGTCCACAATAAGAATAAATATCAAAATATCAGGGAGACTAAGTAAGACTAACCTTATTTTTAGTGAGTGGTGAATGGGAAAGAAATCTTACGAAGCACATACAAGAAGAAAATAAGACAAAGTGCATAGGGATTGTCTTGCAAGTACTTGCTTTCTTTGCTCGTTGTAAAATATAAAAAAGAAACATTCACGTAATGTTGTACCACTACTACTACCACTGCCACCATCATTTCATTCCAGACTTTTTCCCTGTATTACGTATTTCCCTTATCTCTTTGATAAAATCATCTCAGAAAATGGGAACAGGGAGAATAAGAAGTTTTTACTTTGCGTCTAGCTAGAAGCACAAGTCTTTTTTTCCTTTCTTGTTCCCTCTTTCAGTCCAACTGTATTATGTGCATTGAAAGCCCACGTGAATAAATGAAAGTTGAGCAGTAATCCCTTGGTCTCACCTCACCTTTTGTATCCAACTTCCTTTTTTCAACAACAACATGCTAAGAAGATGGTGTATATAGAGAAGAAACTGTTCTCCTCAGACGTAGGAGAAGAAAAAAAAACTTCCCCTCTTTCTCATCACATCTCTCTCCCTCTCGCTCTCTAGAAGTTTTCACATTCAAAAAAACTAAACTTTGTCTTAAAAACGAGGAAAACTCAAATTAGACAAAGCAAAGTAGAAGAAAAGGAGGAAGTATATATGAATCTGAGATAGAGCGAGAATGAGAGAGAGAGAGTCGACTTTTTAGTTGGATGATGATAACGATAACGATCAAGTAGAGCTACACATTCTTATAAATAGGGAATACTTTTTTGGAATAGGCAAAAGAAAATAGTGGATTTCCTCCAGATCGTCTTATGAACAAAAGAAACGAGTAATAATATGATGATGTAAAATACGTACGTGCAACAACATACCACCACCCGCCCACATACATATATTATAAAAAACGAACATTGCACTATCTAGTAAAATTGTTATGAGCTACTTTTTCAGAATAATATGCTCAAATAGGCGAAAAGATAGAGAAAAGGAGAGATACGAAAAAACTCGAGTTTCACAATTGCATTACGTCGATTAACGCAACATTTAGTGCCATTTCCATTTCCGACAAAATATTTTCCCCAGCTTTCTTTCCCTATTATGGAGACTGGATGAAAGGCTACAAACAACACCATTTTTATAAGTTGCAGTTCTCATAAACACTGGCCTTTTTTTAGAGATGAGAGCAACAATAACATTACACAAATTACACTTACATTTCAATATAGGTACGACTATGACAATACCAAAAATGTGGGATTATTATACTAGTAAAAATGGTCCAGGAATGGATGCAAAATTCTTTTAAAATCGCCTTGTATAGTGTGCAGCATGTTAGGAGAGAGACAAAAGGGATCATTTACAATTGAACGGATGATACTTCTCCAAAGTGTAGAACAATTGCCGATTTCCGTCACAACCAATGATAGGGATAGACCTGCAATATTATGGAATATACCTACACGGCTTAAAAAGTACTTCAATATTTCAAGTAACAAAACCGTTATCGACCATATGACAATTGCTTCTCTGTTCTCCCCATTACTTTTACATACTTTTGTACCAAAAAATTCTTGGTAAAACAATTGAAATCAACGGAGTGAACAAAGTAGAGATAGGGAAATGGCGTAGAAAAAGAACGAAAAAATTTAAATTTCTTTGCAGAGATCATCCATTACAACCGCGAACCTATTATAGCGACAGCCATAAGGTTTCATTTTACAATTCTTCACAC
>JAHZMX010005991.1:0-17533 GCA_027743895.1 Seira musarum | reverse complement strand
TTTCATTTTGTCAAAAAATTAAGCTGATTTTGGACATATCCCATTTGATGTGCTGAATTACTCATTTGGTACCACGCGTCATTCCATGCCTATTATTATCTCGCTTGAACGCTCTTTGTCCTTCATGACGTAGTCCTTAATCCAACCGAAGAAGTCCGTTCCCGTCATCGCTTACGCACGTTCCCGCAATCTTACAAGTGGTTTAAAACAAGTGGAATGGGGAACTCAAATAGTACATATAGGGAATAGTACATATTCAAATATTATAAGGGACCCCAAAAGGCATGAATTTCAGTTTCAAATTCTTTATCTCAATATGTATTATGTTCCTATTACTGCGATATTGACATTTCCATGCAATCATGACATCTTGTTCCAGATACTTATTGCGATCAGATCAATTCTCGCTACGCCCCAGACGAGCATCATACAATTTCAAGAACTAATCGTTCAAAGTGTATTCATTTGTTAGCTTAACTATTTATGGTTGGAACATCTTACTCTTACTAACTGACATGCCACTGCCTCATGTCGTCCAGTAAATATGATGCTGAGAATCAATAAAATCCGCTGTTCGTTAGGCATTCTTACTAGCAGAATCGAACTTTGCAGTTCTAGGGCAAAGTTTATCACTGTGGCTTGAAGTGGTATGAATTAAGTAGATGAAGAACACCGACACACGGTATGATCGGGAAAGTTGTCAAGTTGCCCCAAAAGTTATTGTGGTGTGACGTGACTTCAAACACTAGATTAACTCGCGTACATGTTTGGTGGTAAAACTTTTGAGCAAAGTTATTTCAGACCATTTTAAAACTGCATTTTTTCATTCTGGTCTTTATGGAACGTGCATGGACGTACATGTATGCATGTTTAAGGCATGCTTTTAAGTGAAAGCAACAAATCGACAGATTCATTATACGGAGGAAAGTTGTTTTTCTTCTCTTTATGGGACACGGAAATGGGAAAACGTACGAATTGTAGAGGTGGTTGTGCATAATACACACATCGCCACTACCCGATCCCATATTGAGTAGCTTTTAGAGGAAAAGCCGCACTGAATGCCATTCCATCATCGGCCATGAATTTAAATAATCTATTTTGCGGAGAAAACAAGAGCCTCATAAAACTCCCCTCCCACACATGTCTTCTTTCCCTTTTTGTTTAAGGAAAGTGGTATAATATTGCTCTTTGTCTTGTTTCTCCTACACCCATGCCATCATTTCGTGCCTCTTTCTTTGCATCACGGCCTGTCCTGCCCAGTCGTCATTGAGTCATGTAATAGCAGTACGCTCTCTTTCAAGAAGCATGATCGTGTAATACTCTTGTCTTGTGGTCGTTTAAGAAAACAGGAGAGTATAAAGGGCTTTGTAATGTAACCAGAAAAAATGATCCTTCTTTTTGAAGATTTGCATGGAACGTATTGAATTGATAAAAAGATCACGCTCTCACCGAATTTTTTTTCTGGTTTCGGGTCAATAACAAAAAAGTAATCGTACACGTTTCTGTTAGTCTTAAAGAATTGAAAGAAGGAGACGCGCAATCAAACCTTTTCTTACTTGCTTTCTTTGTAAAGTTCACTTCGTTTGCAATATTACATCATGGCGGCAAAAAATCTCGGGACGAATGGTGTCGGCAGAAAGGTCACTTCGATTCTCTATGAAATCTTTTTTCCTCTAAAAAGTTATTATGATGACGATTATTATTCCGTGCTTATTCCTAAATATAAACCTGTAATCAAATTTCCTCGTCCACTCGAATTTTCTATGACATCCAGAAATAGAAGTACCTGAAGTGTATGATGAAGAAGGCCGTTGAAAGACGACTACTACAAAAGCCAATTGTAATCAGCTTAATTACGTCGAAAGTTTTTTTTTTTTTTTTTTTTTTTTTTTGGTTCATCACGTTTGAGCTGTAAATGTTTTCGTGGATTTAGAGCTTTTCTGGGGTAACTTGAGATCTCTATCTGTCACGTTCAAAGTTTTGATCGAAAATAAAGTCAAGTGAATGCAATAGATTTTTTACAGATGGAATCAGTTTGGTTTATTAATGAATAATAATTGAACGGAAGTTCTTTTCCTACTTCAATCCAATTTCCGTGTTTTCAGTACTTATTTACTACCATTTCATTTATTTAAATCGTGCATAAAACACAAATGGCTTACAAAAAGTCGTAGATGTGGAGGGAAATTTTTTTCGCACTAATCATTTCCCAGTACTGTTAGGGTAGCAAACTATGGCGAAGAGGCGTGTGAAAAGGATGTATTGTAAATTGGATTAAAATTAGAGGAAACTCGACAGACTTCATTAGCCTCTGATGACATGCTAAACTTTAATACGCGTAGGTTTAACGACGGAAGAAGAGAAAACTTTATCTTATCACCTTTCAATTTTGCCCATTATGGCAAGTGTGGAACTACGGTATATATAACTGTGATTTTTCAGTTGAAAAAGCTTGTCTAAAGTTGACCAATAAGACGGAGGAAGTTAAAAATGAAATTATAAGCAGTTGTTAGACTTCGTTAAAAAGAAAGATTTCTTTTCTTTTTTTCACATTCAGCTTTTTTCTGCCTACGTCAAACTAAACGCAGTTGAATGTTGAGTGAGAAATGCGGGGTAAACGCTTCGTTTTTTTTCATAACGATAATTCCAGATTAAAAAAAGATTTCTTACATCCCAGTTCGCTTCTCCCCATCTTTGCCCGACAAAAGGACATCATTATTTTGAAAATACACTCACACACCTTTTAAATTCTTAAAATTCTGTCGAGTCATGGCCTTTTTCACGTTTCTATTAATAAAATTCAGGGAAAAGAAGTTCAGCAACGTCATCACTTATTATCCTACCATTCCAAGAAATCCTCCTCCTATTGTAACAAGTTGGAAATATATCTGGAACAGGATGAAGTTGAAGTGAAAAGACTTAAATAAGTTGAAGTGGAAAAGCTCAATTGAAGCAGCCAAGCAGTCTTACAAATGCTTACAGGTATTTTTGGTAATGTATGGAGGAGGTAGTACGTAGAATTAACATGCCTCAGTAAATGACTAACGAAAGCAACAACGAAATTTAAACTACCGCTGTGAAATTTTGCCTTAAAATCAAAATAGATAATATTATTGATTAATGGGAAAATGAATTTCGAGGTATAAAATCTACTGATTCTTTGAAATTCCCAAATAGCTTCACAAATGGGGTCTCTGCTGATCCTGTTTATTTCGCGGAAAAATATCGTTCATTATATCCGAATGTCATTTTTGGAGATGATGGACGATCACAAGTATCAACTTTCTTTTGTAAACTTTTGATAGGTACCATTATTCGAATCGAATTTTGATTAAAGGAAGTGGAAAAGCTTTTTTGTTTTGGTTCAATTTTTTCATAGTAATCTACCTAATTAATTATAGCCGTTTCTATCACTCATCCTTTTCGATGTCAAAGCGGTTTAAATTCGACAGAAGTTATTATATTGAAGTACAGAGGCACTTATATTGTTACTGGAATCAGTATAATTGGAAGTATGCACCTATGCATACGAACGTTCCAAAGATGCCGAGTGCATGGGTCCTTATATGTTTTAAAGCAAATAACATTGAATAACCTTTAAACAAAGTGGAATTTTTTATTTGGTCGGTATTTATGAAAGTGGATAGAAAAAGGAAAATATGCTTAAATATTCCTTACCAACCCACGTAGATACTTTCACTAATTAGCTGCAAATTTTGTCAAATCTCAACCAAAAACAGGGATTCAAGCTCAATTCTCGTCGGAGACTGTAAACAAGGAGCTCTTGAAGTTCATCTCTTTTGATAGCTTTCACTTTTGTAACGGTAATGGTATCAAATTAATTCTTTTTCAAAGTCTGATTTGATGAGATGCGACGCTTGACATGGATTTCTTATGCGATCTTTAATAGACACGAGGAAATATGACGTGCTTCCGGGAGTCGAAAATAATGACGCTGACACTTGAACAATGTTTGCAGTTCTAATCAGTTATTATTCGCATTGATTTGGGTTCGTTGGGAAAGCTCTTTGAGAAAGAAAGACGAGGGTGAATAATTGCGTAGGAGTTTCATGTGTGTCTAGATTAGGAGTTGCGACCCAATTTTGTAACTATTTCCCTTTAAATATAATACTGTTGTGCTTAACTGTACATTACTTTGTTTTTTTGTTTGTTTGTTTTTTTATTTTTTTGAAAATTCATTTAAGCAGTTAGCAATCAAATGAGAATGCGATTTCTGACTAACTTACAGAGTATGCACTTATTTTATATTCATACAAATTGATGAAAATAATCTTGTGTGGGTGTTCAAATCTCTTGCACAGGTTAAGTAGGTTAGTTGAATAAGTAAGTATTTGATCTCGAGTGCTTCAACCAATGTATTAAGTACTCATCCCTTTAATGAAGGCACTCATTTGACATGAAACCGTATTTAGAACATAGTAAAAATGACTGAGAAAGAAGATTTGGAATCTAAAACCATCAACACTCATGGAATAAAGCGGAAGCAATTGTTTGATGAATACGGATAGTCAATATTCATGGGTAACTGGGCAAAGGAAAAATGAGCTACCTATATATATATTTTTTTATTCATGATGTCCGTAACCAAAAATAATTTACGATGGATTTACTAGATAATAGCTCAAACATATTTCTTACAATTTCCATAGATCTAACAAAAATATATATTTAGAGATCGTGAGTCAAAAGTGGAATGCGCATTTCATCTTTCAAGCAACGACAAAAATGAGCGTGCTCATCCATGAAATTCAACGGAAACGGAAAACGAGAGAATGATTAAGGAAAAATTAGTAGTTGTACTAAAATTCTACTTGGTACGTAATAATAAATGAAGAGCAGGCCTAAGGCAGCATTAAAAATGTATTACGGTTAAAATAATAACTTTTCAAAGAAAACTTTAAATAAATAACACAATCTTTATCAATGTGCGCAAATACATTGAAATCCAATAATGGTGATGCGTAAAACGATTTTTTTCACCGAGAGAAACTTTTGGAATTAAACCATTTGATTCTGAAGATATTTTTTAACGAAAAAACTTGCACAAAAGACAGAAGTCTTATATGAGTTTAGACATGGATTTATCAATGAAAAGCAAGTTTGTATGCCGAGGGCAAGACTACTTCATAAATTAGGATTTCATAATTTCGTAATATTATGCTGGTGCCGTTAGTCAGTTTCTACTTCCTTTCACGGATGGAAAACTTTTTTCCGAGAAAATTACGGCAAGCTTGACTGATTTTTATTCATTTTATACATAAGTGACGCAAACTAAATCGTGTTAAGCTTGTGATGGAAGATTTTTTGTCGATTTTGCGGAAGAATATTGAACTTACCTTGTACTGATCAGAGCCTTGGGTCACTGAGAACCCGTCGTCCTCATCCCAGTGCATGGGGCAGGGGGTCCCAGGACAGGCGCACAAGCGTTTTTTGTTAATTCCACGAGCGTTGGCTTGCAAATATCCGCACACCGTTCCAGATTCGCATTTCGGGAGGCTCATGGTCTGGTAAGTGACATAAGAAATTCAAACTGTTAACTAATTTATCCACTAGGGGGCAATTTGCAACAATTCTTTTGAAGAGGATCGGCTTCCAAAGAAATGAAAGAAGAAGGGATAATGAAGTAAGCTAATGATGTGAAATTTAAGAAGAATATGTGTGAATTAATCCTTATCAGTTTACTGGCCTAGTTCTAGAAATTCGTATTGCTATAGTGCATGTACAAATATTGTTGTGATCGAGATAACATTAATTTCATGCTCCCCCTTGTACTTTTATTTCACACCTGTGCCCAATAAATACATTTTTGACGTTCAAAACAGGAGCAAGGTTCGCTCAAAGCTAAAAACCGAGTTTACAAAACGGGTACATGTTATAAATAAAGTAAAGTAATTTGGCAAACCTATCATCATAAGATGCACTATTGACTATAAGCGTGCAGGAGAAAGAAAAATGAGGATTTGTGTGAATGTCAAATTGCATTACTAACTCCTAAAATTCTCAGTGTAAATGCACTGGGAAATCGGATTTTCATGAGCCCGTTAAAATCCATTATCTGAGAAGAGAATTGAGCTTACCCCTTCATCCACCTTTTCGACGACTTCATTGTTCTCAAATAAATCGACCGTTGCCTTCGCCGACTGAATGGAGAACAGGGTGATCATGGCGTAGAACATCCATAAAGTAGGCATGTTGAAGTTTAGAAATGAGTCCTGCTGCAGCTCTCGAATTCTGTTTCAGCAATGCTTCTCAATTTCGAACTAGGCGATCTGGATGCCAAAAAAATGAAGTGAGTTATTTTTGGTGGTTTGCAATAACTTTCACATAAGTTGTGATTCCACAACACATATTGTGTTAATCCTTTTGAGCTCATTCATAGTTTTAGCGAAGGATTTTAATTTCCCTTTCTCTCTACGCATAATATAAACGACTTAACCTTTAAAATTTTAGAGATCGATTTGAATGGGTATTTATTTAGTTTCCAGATAAAAGGAAGAAGGATCGTACTTATATACTGTGCTCGATTAATTCATGTAGGTAAATCATGCCAGCAACGCATGGAATGATCCTCAGCTGTTTCAATTTGCCCCATAGCCAGTGCAAACTCCGTTTGAGGATTAAATATACAATTTTTGAATGAAAGAACGAAGTAGCACACAAACGTAAACCCGACAGAGTGAGAGAGCGAGAGAAAGTGAAAGAGAAAACTTCAACGGGGTAATATGAAACAAGATTTTAGACAGTGGATTTTTACTTACCGGAAAATCACTGGCTTTCGTTGATATGTGAAATACTCAAAAGATCACACCATTTCACACGGAAAAGCGAAATAAAAAGGAACTTTACTGGACGACCCAATTTAATCAGAAATATTAACAGTCAATGAACAAAGACCTCAGTGAGAGCTAGAGTTGAGCAGGGGAAACTCTTGCTTTGTAATTCAATCTGATTGTAATAAAATCGCTTGGTGTTATGATGTGATTGCACTATCCACAAAAGAAACAGGGAAAGACTCCTTGTTTTTAATTCAGCTTCTTCTGGTTTCGCGATGATCGCTCGAATGATGGGAGGCAAGTGGTGAAGTCGCCAATTTATGGTGGGACTCAGTCACTCAGCTCATCCTATTGCCTTAACAAAAATGGTGTGGGTTTTTGGGGATGTACATTCAAGCGGCGTGTGAAAAGGGAAAGAGAAAAAGAAAGAACGTTCTACTTTGTCCAAAAAAATAACTTACACATCCTTGGAATGACTATATCTTTTCCTTGGGAATGTATGTGCATAATAGAAACCTATATGTCCTGGATTTTATAAAATAAACTTTATTTAACGCTCAAAGGTGTCGAAACGAATGATTTAATTTTGTCAAAAGTATTGCTTGTTGCGCGAATAAAGAAGAAATTAAGAAAGCTTGAGTGGATTATTTAAAGATAGACCCTAAAACGACATACATAGGACCAGATAAGGTAGACTTCAAAGACATAATGAATGCTGAATAGGGAAGTTGACACCCACGCACATATACTTTTTAGTGTTAGTGATAGTGATGTGTTTACTCTCGCATAAAAAGATAGAAAAGTTTGAACGAATGCTTCAATACAACGGATTCATGAATGAAAAAATTCCATACATACTGAATCATGATCATTTCCTGTTTCGCCAAGTAAAGAAATTTTTTTCATTTTCATGACAATACGATTTTGAATTTACTTACACAGAAATGAAAAGGTGAGCGCGATGTCAGTTCCAAAAATGCGTGAAAATTTAATACATCATATTTTTTGGAACATACAGATTCATCAAAAGATTTTAAGTAGAACTTTCTGGGCAAAGGTGTTTTTATTTTTTGGAAAATGAGAAAAGAGAACAAGAGAAGGTGTTGATTATTCTAGTTTACTGATTGCTATAAAACCATGTTGAAAAGTGTGTGCTCTACTTATAAGTATAATGGGTTTCCCTTTCACGATCCTCTCACATTCATGTCATCGCATTGATGTCATCCAGCGTTTGCTCTGCCCTTGAAACAGAAACCGTAAAATTTGACATTTTTGTAATGATATCCATCCAAGCTCTATGCCAGACTATCGTGTAACACTCAAATAATTATTTAAAATGGGGAAAAAATGTTCTAAACAGAAGTGGGAATAACAAAGACCTCTTCATGCATGACTTTACTAGTCAATTAATTTCATGAGTGAAAAGCAATCGAATTCTATTTTGGGAGGAAGCTCTCAAAGAAACTGTATATATTAGGGAATCATTTCAGTAGTCAGTAGGCCTCAGTACAAGTGGATTCTAGTTCTAATCTATGTAATCAATAAGTAAAATCTATACTTGTTTCCTCGAAATTGATACGTATTTGATTCACTGGATGATGCGCTGCTGACATTTGGTGTAAATAACTAAAGCTCTACGGAGCAATTACGGTAATGAACATGTGAAGATGTCGTAAACAAGGTCTCATGTTCTGTCTTAGTGCACAAAAGAAAATGCAACAAAAATATCCAGTAAGACGTTTATTTCTTTGAAATTGTCAACAATATTGCACAAACATTTTCTCAGAAATCACTACATGGCTAAATGCATCTCCCAATCAGGCACAAAAACACAAAGAAGTATAATGACGTGGACAGCGAAAAAACAGGTGCACTTATATACATACATGTAACATTGATCAACCACCACCTAACGTACGAAAAACGTAGAGTTTCATCAAATTATGCTGATAAATAGGTAAATTTACATAAATAATATAATGCTTGTGATTACTAGCCATAAGTAGTAATTACTGATTAAATAGCACAACCACGAGCCTAGTCCATTGACTTTGTTGGATTAACAGTAAACATTGCTTCAAAAGCCTTACTATCTTTTGAACTTTCTTCGGCTTTTCATTTCACGTTGCAAAAGTAAACGGTAATTGTTGATAGGTACAGAATATAAATCTTGGTAAAAAAAATGCGGTATTCGATATACTTAAATTATGACCTCAATGAAAACAGTCTTACGTGTATTCATTCGTTTCAAATAAATTAACAATAATTAAAGCGAAAGGCGACGCAAACATTAAAGCTGCCGTCAGATAAATAACGCGATAAAAAAACTGCAGAATAAAAACATGTTTGTTCTATCGACTGCTTAAAGCTAAAAACGTGTTCTATTCGAGTAGTAGAGATCCGGTAGTTATTTCAGGACAATAAATAGGGTTCGTACATTGTAGAGGTACTAATACATGTATCCTAGATAGCAACTAGTTTTGCTTTATCGTCATTGTCGGAATCGTACGTAACGCTTAGAGATTCAAAATTAGAACGCTTGTATAATTTGTGAATAAGTTATGCTGAAAATGGTACAAGTTACATCTTGTAAATTTGAGAATTATTAGGTTCATTATTCTCTACATTAAGTTTTGAAAACGGCAGAACTGTAAGTCTATGTTTCAATACTGATAGTTGAGACGACGAATGTTCTCCGCCCTTACTTTGTATGACACAGCTGGATGCACGGAATTTTGGAATCGGTTGTACGCTTCCGCAATTTCGCTGACCGTTAAAGCAAATAAACTTTTTGGAAGAGGAATTTCTTTAGGAGGAGTGGTAACCTATAAAAAAATATACGAATTTAAGTTTCTGCAGTCTTAATGAACGAAATAATATTATCACAAACCTTTTTCAAACGTTTTGCCTCCAATTCGCTCGCTTGAACTAATATTTCAGAGACATTGTTGGAAGGGTCATCCTTCTGCTTTTGAAAGGCAGGTGCGGACATGCAAGTTTCTGGGTTAACGGCTCTGGAATCCATGAGCTTGAGGATTGGATTTGTGGTGAACACCTTTTCACGACGGACCAAAAATGCAAGATCTACCATTTGTGACACTATTTCATATGCAAGGAAGCCCATGACTTCAATGAAAGTTGAAGTCATTTTATACTCCGATCTCGTGTTTGCCTGAATCCACTCTTGCAAATTTCCTGTCTTCCTGGCGAATGACACCGATCGCGCTTTAGCATAGGTAAAATACTTTGGGTAGTTAATTCTTTGACTCATTTTGTCTGCCCGGAGAGCTTTGTCTATCCTTGACGGTTCCAACATGTATTCCGGCTCAAGTAAACGGGTATATTCCCCTGACTCGTCGAATTGGTCTAGTATAGCACGTATCTCCTCAAGATATGGCTTGGGAGGGGGTATCATACTTTGTGGAATTTGATTAATCCTTTGAAGCTTTAGTTGCTGGTCTTTGGTAGCTAAGCACGATATTCAATGAATTATTAAAAGTACTACGACTCAAATTCTGTAAATTTATTTTACATAATTCCAAAATCTTACCGAAATATTTGAGTAACCTTATTAATCTCGGTCTCTCATTCCTGATCGCATAGATAGGCTCGAGCAAACTCAAAAGTTTAGACTCACAAAATGCGGCGACAGATTCGCAAACGATTACAAAGCCCTGGAGTTCTTGTTTCAATATCGTCTCTAGTAGACGTACAGATTCCTCTAGTGGATTGCAGGAATCGCCAAAAGCATGCATCATATTTCTCAGATCTTTAAATATAAAACAAAAGGAAATCAAAATGATTATAAGTCATTTGAAAAGGAAACCTGTATTTGGTTTAAATGGATTCACCAGGATCCAAGCAGATCTCTTTCGTCACAATAATAGCTCCAATAGGTGCAATCTCAGTTACAACCTTCTTCATATCTTTGTCCTTGCTGTTCATCCTCGCCCTTTTGCTGGCGATAATCACATTTGGAATCGAAGTTGTGCCTCCCGGCCCGACACCCACAGTTGCCAGCACCTTAGCTTGTATTTGAGGTGAAACATGAACTTTGGTGACCGTGACCGTTGATGTGGTGGATGAATGTGGGACAATAGGTGTCGCCAAAAATGTGCTCATACCTGCTTCCTAGTAATTATAAATATGAACAAAATTATAATTTTCTCTTCCTCTTTCTTCAAATGTTTCTCTTCATTCTTTATATATTTAAGCAGAGAAAGCTTTCACTTACCTTTAGAGTCGCACTTTCAATTCAATTCAGTACTACCATCCTTCTGAGCATAACCACATCAAAGCTATGTATGTTAGCTTACAGAGATGCTAACTTCTCAAAAATGCATACCCATCTCGTCCGAGCCCTTTCCTCTAAAATAATTCGTAGAAACAATATTCTAATGGCACTATTAAAGCTAAAAAAGTTACTAACATTCCGTCTGAATGACACAAGACAGATCATCAGTGTGTTAGAGATTTGAGAAAAAAATGTATTTCAAATTGTGGAAAGAAGTCGCGCGGAGGAGGGTGGCTCGTTCGGATTTGACGGGTGGTATTGCCAGCAATCTTTGCTGCTTTGTTCTACTTTCTTGTTTGCTTCTTCTGAGCTTGTTTTTCACTCTATCCAGTTTTTAAAGTTTTTTTTTATCCTTTTTTCTTCCTTTGTGTTTGTACCACAAACACAACAACAACGTAAGTAAATGATCGTGATTGTGAAGGTGCTTCTCCCCTCATACCACCTAATATATTGTTTTTCCTTTTTTCTTGCTGCAGTGTTAGTTATTCAGATGTACCGCCATGAGCGGAAGAATACCGTCAAAACAAAACATAATAATACAAAGAGAACGTTAACATTCAAATAAATCTTGACATTATCTAATTCGATTTTGTTGTTCTAAAATTTAAATTATACTTTGAAATGAAATCCAGTTTCATTGAAAAACATTTCTTTTTGCATTATGTATTAATTTTTGAACATTTCGTCAGTTCTTCATTTTAAAAAAATTATTGCCGATTCGTTCGATAATGAATGAGACAGCCAAGCCGACCCGATTAAATTATCAGAAATACCATGCTACACTTCAATACGATTTTAACGATTTTTAATGGCATTGAAAAATCCATGGCTAAACCATAAACCTCAATTTCTACTAACTTCGATTACCAAAGAGAAGAAAGTGGTTCACATAGTATCGTATCAGCTATCCACCCATTCATTTTTGAAAGCGTGAGGCGCAATAATAATTGATCCGAACTATGGAACCATATACGATATCAGAAAAAAAATGTATAACAAAGGCCTCATCGATTTTATTTTCTTGTTTGCGTTACAGCTACCACAGTTGAATATAATTTCTGCACATCGTAAAGTTTACTGCATTCTCCTTTGCTAAAAGTTGCAAAATTTATTGCACAATAACATCACCAACTAAAGTCGCAGTTCAAGACGCTCTAATTCAAATTTTGTAATAACAGGGATGCATTATGCATCATTTTTACCAAGCAATTTATGAATAAAATCGAAATAAATATTCTACAAATGCTCGAAGGAAGTTTCATATTCTCAAAAATTCATTATCTGATGTCGATAGAGCTTACGAGGAAGATTACATAATATCTTTTCGGTATGTATTTATATTCATGATGCCATGTCACCATTCCAATAAGCAAAGGCTCATGTTTTCTATACGAATTCTCTTAATGCTATTTAGCAACTCATGAGAGTTTCGTTCCATGGAAAGGTGTTCATTTAAATTTCATAATCATGTTATATACGGTATAGGTATGGCGACATAAGTAATATTTTTTGCAATTACTCTTTCACCGTTCCATTTTCTGTCTTATCAAATTCATCAAATTAGCCACGCCAACGAAAGGTAATATGTCATTTGAAACCCAGGCTTATTACACACATATTCCCTGAAAATGAAAATCAATTTTTTTTCAAATTTAAACTAGACACAGTTTGATTTTGTAAAACTTACCACTGCTTCCTAATCCCATCATTCATCCTCATATGAGTAGTATCGTATCCAAATCACTGGGAAATAAATTCCCATTCCCGTATCCATGTGCCCCTTTATAAATTTTTTATGTGTATATGCGGCGTTTTGAGGAAAAACTAGAGAATTCATTTGGTTGTAGACATTTATAGTATTTAGGTCGCACATTAAATATGCAAACTCATTTTCTACTGGAACGATAGTCCAGATAAGATACTCACTATAGCCACCTTCCAATTTGAAAATGTTTTCAGGGTCGAGCAATACTAGGTATGTCATGCCCACTTCTGTTCACAAAAACGGCAACGTTTCTTTGCTTTATTTCTTCAACAAAAGCAGCGAAGTTTCGCATTACATTTCTATGCGCTTTTCCAGCAGCAAAAACTCACGAGATACTTCTGTGACCATGACACAACAAAATGTAATGTATTTTTCAGCGAAGGGATAAACCAAAAAAGTAACCTGACAAATTGCAACAAAACGATTGGCTTTATTCTAAGCCTGAGAAAAACAAAGGGGAGGCTTTGTCATCCACGTTATTATGAAAGCTCCTTTCTAGTTAATTGTGTCGTTAATTAAATTGGAATATTATCAGGAAATAAAGATCATAAGGCTTCAATGTTTTTTTTGCCCAAGCGTCACTCAAGCATAACATCCATTTATTTTCTATTGTCCAACGGTAAGCGTGGTCTTTACAAGTCTTCTCTTTCTATTAAACAGCACTTTCTTCATTTTATGGTGATAGCATACATATTTTTTGCAAACATTTTTTAAAGAAAATTCATGAATCATATGTCGAGCATGATAATAGATTTTTGAGTACGTCCGTACAGTCACTTGAGTATTTTCACTGCTAGCTTAACATTTGACACTTTTGATTTATAGAGTCGTCTCTGCTACATTGCAAAAAGATCTTAAAAACAAAGAATTTGCAAAAAAAATAATGCAAGAACAAGGCCAGTCAATATTTTTGATGAAGATATGGATAACAAATTCTCTTATATGAAATTATGAAGATATGAAATTATGTCATGAAAAAAACTTTTTATACGCAAATAAAATATAGTATCATGCTATGCTGTGGTACAGCAGATACTGTAAATGTGTATCGTCCAAAACTCAAAAACACACAAAAAAAACAACGAACAAACAATCAGTTTGCAAATTCGGTCATGAAACGTTTTAAGACCGTACATTTTTTATGGGTCCACAAAAAAAATGGACGAAATTTCGGTAGTTTTACTGATGATAATGGACATGATGGACTGTAATGAATGCTTCGGAAAGGAAATGAGCTGCATATACCTACTTTCTTGCCATTATCGTCTTCAATAAAAGTTGAGTAAAAATATGAGTTTCAGATTATTTCAACGAATTCAAATAGTGATTGAGAGTGCGGTGGTCTGCAGTATGAACTTACTTAGATGTAAAAAATTACTCGCGCAAAAATCTGCCTATAACTACTCATAACGACATTATTTTATTTGAAAAAGACAATGACTACGCTACTTTTTCTTCTGCTTTATTCTCTAAAATGCAATTTTTAGATTCATGTGCTTGAAATAACGAATCCATCTAGCAAAACCATGACCGCTTCGTAACTATCTGGTGTGTTTGCCAAGCCATTTATTACGTAGCCGAGTTCTCTGCGAGTATTGATTCCACTTTTTCCTTTTGTCCGTCTGTCTGTGCCGAACAAAGCCCTTGAAAGTTAGTTACTAATTCCGTTATCCAATTTGGATAGAAGGCTCCTTTGGTACTGAAGACGACACCTTGAAGCTTTCTGTACAGTCCACCAACTACTACTATTACTACTTAAGTAACGGCAAGGTTTGTGGTTGAAACTTTTTTCATGAAGGAAGACACGTCTTCAAATAGCTCATTCGAGTAAATCTCTTGAAAATTGACAATGAGTTAATCCCTTACTTCAAAATTTTGTGACTGTCAACGATCAAGTGTGCGTTTGGCATTTTATTTTCAAAAACTCATGTAGCTTGATTAATTCAAAGGTTTGTTTTAAACCATGTTCATTTATGCAGTTCTTACATTCACACAAAGCAACTGTGAGTAAAAAAGATTAACACAAAACTAAAGATTACTCTAATTCAAACTACTAGAGTTCAAGTTTTCATTTGCTAATTCTAACCGCTTTCTTAAAGGCTCAGCTACGCAACTGCAACGGTTGTTACACCTTTATTCGAGGGTATAATGCAGTAGAGGTTTTTTATCAAATGAAGTGGTCGTGGCAGTACTGGAACAACATCGTCATATGAACTGTCTATCTTGTCCACGCGCATATTAAAGTATTTATAATGTGGAGAAGCTCGCTTGATTGAAGGGTAAACCCGATGTTTTGTCAGAATGCCGATACAAAACCATTTTAAAACTGGAAATTAAGTAGACATTATTGATGCTTCTATCCAATATTCACATGAACTACATATGTATAACTTATAGCTTTCGTACTTGACATGGAATCAACAGTGTTTCAGTACCAGTACCAGTTTTCATGAAGTGGCCATAGTAGTCTAAGAAATTGACACAGGCCTGACGGTGTATTAAAAAGTTCCTCTGGCAGGAACGAAACCATTTCCGGGATTGCGAAAGAAACAATTGTGAATCCGAAAATTCGAGACGAAGTTTTGGTACAGTACGCAATATTTATATATAACGTTTATAGAACCTTAAATCAGTTTTCCAAACAAAAAAATTCTTTCCCGTGTACCTTATTTGATCACAGAGATTGAGATTACAGCGTGAAAGGTGTGGTGAGTGATAAAGTGAAAACGTGACCTAAGGAAATTTTGACTTATCTTCTCCAAGATTTGAGTTCTTTAAAATAAAATGTAACAAAAAAGGGGAAAGTTCGTAGTGAAACTTGAGAGTCGTATATATTATATTGCATGCTGACGATGAGTGAGCATGTGTGATTAATGTAATTTTTTAATGTAATGTAATTTTTAAAGCATCAGAAATTTAAATGCAAAAGCAATTTTTTTCTGGAAAACACGAGGATATTGACTCTGCTATATATAAATGAGCAGAAAATTCCGTGCCTGCATGTATCAAAGAAAGGCTAAATTATATGCCACTCAAAAATGGTAAAGTAGAAAGTTTTTAATGCTTTGGCATGATGAACGGCTAACTCTAGGTTGCAAAAATGTCTAACTTTTTCCCGAGGATGGGGTAAGTTTAGTTTAGTTTAGTTTAGATGCTGAAATACAATGAAAAAAGGTGTAAGTCAGTGGTTGTTATCCGAATTCCAGAAATAGAGTTGTGTGCTCTGTATGCAGTCGGTCGGTTCTTCGCATAAGGGACGTTACATAAAAGCGAGCGATAGGATGATGATACCACTTGAACAAAGCATAATATTCAAATGAGAAGAAACCGTACAGTTTAGGCCGAAAGAATGGAATTGGCCAGCAGGTTTCCAACGCAAGAAGTGGCGCATGCCATCCCCTCGACCATCATCATGATCAGCACCCAAAGCAGCGCAGCTTACATTCCCCTTTGTTATCGGTTTATTCAAGCTGAGAAAAATGTGAGAAAGGGAATAAAAATGGGAAAAGCACACTTGTGGGAATCCATTAAAATTTACGAAGCGAATTGGGAAAGTGTGTCAGTTACTGATGTGGCTCATGATGAAAGTGGACGTTACGAAAAAGAAATTTCCTTCTCACTTTCTTTGTTGCTTGCTAGTGCTGTTGTAATGACATGTGCAAGATCTTGTGATGTCCTTCTCAAAGAACTCAATGGTCCCCAGATCCCCAGAGAATTCCCCAAGAAAAAGTGCGAAACATCGTCGGATGGAATCTATATCTCAGCCTTCGTTGCGTTCGGCGAAAAACAACCACAGTAATTATAGTGATAGTAATCAAAGTGTTTCTAGAACTCTTAGTTTGGATAGGAGAAATTCGGAAGAAATTGTAACCACTCCTAGTGCACAAGACCTGTTGGGAAGTATTATTGAGAAATCCAATGCGGAGGATCATAAATTAAAAAATACTGACAAAGAAGAATCGTTACAACAATCACCCAAGGTTGAGCACAGATTGAGCATTGATATTGACGAAGAGCTAGCAAAGCTTGATCTAGAGACTATTGACGATTTTTCTAATAGCACTTCAAACGGAACATCATTCTTCAGCGATAAAGCAAAACAGTTTCAAGGACAAGAAGAAATTGAAGCTATATTTTCAAATAGAGCAGATGAAAAAGATTTACTAGTGAAAGTGGGGACTAAAACATCAAGCGATGGATTCAAACGAAATCTAGAAAATTTTAATAGAAATTTAGAGGATGACATTAGGGACAACGCAGTTCCACCGGTAGGAAGAACTAACACGAATGTGAAGAATAATCTTATGTTTTTATCTGAACAATCTTTACAACATTCAGGAAATAGTGAGAGAAACCAAAACAATAACGGACACATGGATAGAGGTAAAGTGCAAGTGAATGGCTCGGCTATGCAGCCGGGTCCTTCGAGATCCATGGGTACAAGATCAGAAGTTGCAATTCCAGGTAAGATGCGAAACTAAATTTAGTTTTATTATTTTATTCTTATCTGAGAAAATGGGTCAGGTTTCACAATGCATATTGCATCAAGATTGAAATGCATCGAAAATATGAAAAACATAATGCATATCAATGATACAAAAAAATGAAGTTGTGCAATCGATCATGAATCGAAACAGAAAAGGAAGTGGATAAGGGGCTGTCCTTATATGATGTCATCAC
>JAHZMX010005990.1:0-16561 GCA_027743895.1 Seira musarum | reverse complement strand
TGTAAATAATGCCAGGATTTAAGTATGACTCAACGCGGACGAAAAATTCCGGCAAATCCCTACGTCCATAGTGGTCCCATGCTGAGATGTTGTCCTCGAATACAATGGCCTTGATCAGTTCACCATCCTCAATGCTTCGGATCTCAAGTCGAGTGTCCAGGTGCTCATTATAGCATATCACGAACTTGTCACTGACGAATAATCATAATCATATCATAAATATAAGGTTTAGCCGGAATTATGACAAAGATCTTCTAAGAAAAATGAATATACTTAGCGGAGGCTCTTGCCCAAACGATCACCGCTGAAGGATTTTCCTCGACAACGTTCAACCACTCGCTTGGTGTTTCTGAATCTGGTAGCTCAAAACTCACAATTCGGAAGTTTGGCGCATCCATGTCCGTCAAGAAATAGAATGTTTCATCATCATTCGCTAGATACTGAAAAACAATTCAATTTCATAGAAATGTCAAAATGACAGTAAATAAGCCAAGCCAAATGAAATTGGTAAACGCTCTTACTTTGTGATTCCCAGTTTCAGGGAACAAAACTTTCATTTCAACATCTCTGGTGATTGCAACACTTTGCCCAATGTCCATATAATACGTATTATTTTCTCCAGCAATGCTCCCAGCAGAAATTAGAAGATACTTACCATCCAGCGTGAGATATGAAGAGCTGAACGTATTAAAAGTCAAAATGTAGGTCAAGTGGCATTTACTTAAAATAAAATATAACATCTGAAAAATTTCTTACATAATCCAAGAAGGATTATCCGGGAATTCAACCATCAGCACATCATCATCTTGACGTGTTCCGACCCTGTGGTAGTACAGCTTCTGTTTCATGTTCACAGTGTAATTGATACCACTCATTTTTCCCGACTTTGGTTTAGGATATCTCTGAATTAAAAAAGTCAATATTAATAGGGGAGAAATATGCGAATGTGCAAAACTGTAGACCTCATTTATGCACAAAATTATTTTTACAGGATAGAAGAAGCCTCTGTTGTCGGCGGTCCACCGAATTGATGCGAACTTTACGTGGTTTAAAACTTCAAGGAAGTTATGTCCAGAGGTTACATTCTTGATGTAAATTGATGACCACTCTGATCCATTCTCGGATATTCCATAAGCAATATACTGCCCGTTTGGAGACACTGAATAAATGGAAATGGAAGCTGCACCGTCCATTGACAACTCATTAGGATCCATTAAAATTCGGGGTGGACCTTCCAAAAGATCCTTCACAAAGAGGATTCTGTATAGATTCGAAATTCAATCAAATTATTAAATGATTTTAAAAAATTATTTTTGTTTCAAGTCGATTGTCAATTCCTATTCATTTTCATACGATTGGTTCTGAAGACTGGAATTTTCCAAGTAGAAATAACGATCTCCAAACTTCTTTGGGCATTCCGTCTTTTTGAAATCCCACATTTCTGTCAACTTGGCTCGTATAGCATCACGCCAGCCTGCTCTATGAAGGTAGTTCTCGGCCAGGTTGTTTTGATCGTCAATGAAAAGCTGGGTTTCCTCCGAATCCGGATTTTCCAGCCAGCGGTATGGGTCCACAATCTGACACAAATAGATTAAGTTTAAATAGTCAAGTCTTTCTCTCTTACTCATTCTCTTTTAACATAGTTAATTTAACTAACTCACCTTCGTCTTCTGAACTGTCTCAAGTACTGCTTCGTTTCTTCTGGTGTCGGGGTACAGGAAAGCGTTTTGAGCCCCCATTCCGTACGCTAAAAAGTAGAAGTTAAAATTTAAACACCTTTTATGAAGGGAAATTTATTAAAAGGTTTTCCATACCATTTTTAATCGCTTCATAGTTTCCGATTCCTGCCTGAATTCCTTTCGTGGATGAGTCATCCTCCTCCACTTCAATTCCAGTGCCAGCGTCCATGATTCTCACACGACGCTTAACGCTGTGTACTGATCTCTTTTCTTTTATTCGGTTCAGGTTTCTGTCTTTCAGTGCTAATTATTATTACGAAATTAGGAAAACGACATTAGTAAGTAATCATACCAATTCAGTCACTTCAAACTGCTCATAAATCGTTATTTTATTGCAAGGCTGCGAGCCCGAAAATGAAGAATTCATTAACTACAGAGCAGTGTTAATTGAAAAGTTACCATGTGATTCTGGGTCACACGAAATCACCTAAAGTTACCGAATCAATAGATCAATATTTCCCAAGAAGGTTTCGAATTCATTCCAGACTTTAATTAAAAAATAATGCACAACGAATTGCGAAACTTCGTTGGAACTAAAGCACTTTTACAGTTTATTGCTGTCGGAATTTATACAATAAATTCACAGCAAATCTACGATCAACAAAATGACAGATCGAACAAGAATTAAAGTGAGCAATATTCTTAAACGGTGGGGTGACGCGTTTAGAAAAAGTGAAGACAAGGAAAAGCTGGAGAGCGATGACTCCAAGAAGGCGAGATCGTTTGAGGCGAAGGCAGAAAATAAAACTTCTAGAGAGGAGGTTTTGGCTATGTGGCGAGTAAGAATTCACTTTCAATCGGACTAACGAACATGATTGATTAAAAAAACAACCTCCGTTGATTTTCAAGTTTAGAATTTAATTTGCATTACAGGAACTGGTTCAACGTCAACGTGTTCATGAAATGATAAAATGCCTTCACGCTGGGAAGAAAAAGATGGAGATAATGTACAACTTTACTCCTGACCAAGATTACATAGACTTTTCCCAGTTCGTTGCAGAAGACCACGCCAAAAAGGTGGCTGATCATTCGAAAAATTCGAGCTTACCTAAGGACGCAGAAGGTGATCAGGGTCAAGGTCAACCACCACCACCACCCGAAAACCACCCGAAAAAGTCTTCTTTGAGTGATACAAACTCGAAAACAAGGTTGTTACATACGCAGGGGACAAAAACAAGGAATGCTGCTGAGCTATTGTACAACAAAGCTAATATTACAGATCAGGAATTTGAAGATATTCTGGACCTCTGTGAAGTACGAATAATTACGACATGACATAATTAAAGCGTACAGAAAAATGCTTTTAAATTAATACATAAAATTTTGTAGGATAAAATCGAACAAAAAGCCCTTCGAGAAGCATTCGAGGATAAGAAAGCCAGGCAAAAATACTTGAAGGGGGCCGACGAACGCCGTATCATGCTCTATGATTTCATAAATGGGACATTTTGCAATTACTTCATATTTATCTCGATAATTTTGAGTATCAGTGGGATTTGTGCTATGACATGGGAAGTAGTTTCTATGCATTATGGTACGCCCTTAAATATTCCTAAAACTCTCGGATTGAACGCACCCAAATTGAACGAATCCAAATTTTAACTCACTTAAATTGAGCGAATTCAAATTAAGAAATGTAGGAGAAAAACTCTGGGAATCTCTAATTAACTTTAATCTTTTCTACCTTCTTTAAAGCTTACCCTTTGCTGATTATGGATTCCATGATCATTGGAGTTTTCCTCCTGGAGGCTATCCTAAAAATTCTTGTGCATTTCGTGTAAAAATGACGCAATTTCGTATATTTCTTGTATAAAGCAAATAGATAGTTATAGTTTAAATTATATTCTAGGGAAATCCTTGTGGATTTTACTACTTTAACGTTGGCCTTGAGCAATGATATTAATGAATCCTTGTGGTTCAAATTTCTCAAATCATTGAGAGCTCTTCGTCTTCTACGAGTTATCAAGTTAGTTTCATTGAAACTTTAAGCATTTTCCAAATTAAAAAAAAAAAAACAAAAATCACTTGTCATCTTTTCCAAAGGCTTTTTCCGACCTTGCAAGTTGTGGTGACCACAATCTTCCAATCAATGGTGTCCATCGCTTCCATCACACTTCTGATGTTGATATTTATATGTACGTGTGCATAAAAAATTTTATTGTTATGTTTTATCTTGTCAAAAATCTTTTAATTTCCCATGCTTGCAGTTGTCTTCGCTGTGATGGGTCGTGGTTTATTTTATGAAACGCATCCAGACAAATTCGGAGATTTATGGCTGTCTTTTGTCTTTCTCTTTCAAATGTTAACTTTGGACGATTGGTTCAATGCAATCAGTGATGTGATGAATCCTCAGATACAAATTCCAGAAGACAAGTTTGGAACAAAGAATCTTATTGATCCCGTGCTATATTGGATGCTGTTCTTTTACCTATTCTTTTATCTCGTGATTGAATACTTTGTCTTCCTCAAGTGAGCCTAAAAATTCCAAAGAAAATTAATTTTAATTTTCAATAGCTATAAACTCTCTTTAAAATAAACTTAGCTTGTTTGTTGCCGTCCTTGTGGATAATTTCCAACTAAGTTTGGCTGATGCTGAAATTCAAAAGCAGAAGGAAGCTATGGAAGAAATGGCGTCACTACAAAAATTCGAAGTTATGAAGAAGGAAGGGATTGATCCAGACATTTTAGAAGGTGCCTTATGATATGGGATATTTATTTTACATAATAATATTTTTTGCGGACGTATGAGTTAGATTCTATGATTTGATTTTGCTTGTCACTTTAGAGGAGCATCAAAGGCAGTTATCGGAAATTGAGCAGTTGTGTATGAATGTCGAAGATTACTTCCCAGTTGACCCAGAATCTACGTATGATTATTAAAATACTTTTTAAATAATCATAACTGTGGTTCCAAAATGACTCTTTTTACTTCACACCATCCTCGACCCATGACTTGAGTTTTATTGAAGAGAAAATTATATTCTAATAATTGACATGCTATATTTCTCGCACATAGGGAAGCTGAACTTCTCGCAGACATTTTTAAGGATATGAACGCAATCGATTTCGAAAGATTCCTGTGGAAAAGACGTTTTACACTTTATAATATGGTAGCTGATGCGGCGCTTAATGCACGGGTAAAACTAATTAGAGGAGTCTCTTTCAAAATTTCAATTCATATTCACATGTGGAATCCACATTTGGGTTAAAACATTTGAATTTGAATCCCTAGCAAACCACTCTTGAAGCGGATCTAACCACTGACGAAGAAGATGACGATGATGATGATGAAGATGCTCCAACTAAAGATCCCGTGGGACTTAGAAGAAAGATAAGGAAGAGTTTATTGAAGGCGGAACCTGGAAAGTCTATTTTGGTGAATAGTCAGAAAAGGAGGCAAGAAACTCCTCAAGCTCCATCCCAATAGAATGTTATACAGTACATCACATCGGTGATATTTTTGTACACAAGTAAAATCTTTTTCTTGGTTTTATTACTTTTAAAAGAAAATTTTTAAAATGTCGAAAATAAATAAAATACATAATACGATCCATTAAAATTATAAACAGTTCAAATGCATAAATAAACAAAACATTTTGAGATTCAACAATGAAAATTTCAAGAAGAAAAATAGAAATGAAATGAAGACTTTCTCAGATGAAAAAATGTTCAAGCCTAGGATGGTATACGCAAACCAATGGTTTTGCCCAGAAAGCAGCGGATATCGGTTTCACGATCAATCTTTAAAGAAAACAAAAAAAAATGTCTCACAATTTGATCCAAACTAATGAATTAAAAATCGTTAGCTTACATGATAGCGGGCATAATTTTTTAAAGTTTCCGAGGGTTCACTGACAACTCGCATAATAAATGGGTTCGTCTAAAAAAACGAAGAAAAAGGTTAAACAAGTCCATGTTGTAAAGAAAAATTGTCTTGAAAGAAGCAGACCTGTCTGGGAAGCCCTCCAAGTTGGTACTGAAGTTCAGCAATATATTTAAATGCAAAAATCACTGGATAATCGTTATCTGGGGTAGGGACGAAAACAGCCGGGTACTGAACCGACTCGTTAACCGGGACACGAATGTTGTGGAGTGGCGAGACGGAAAGAAGTCTTTGGAAAGTGTCTTGATCCGATGGACTCGCTGCGACGGACCAATTTGAAAATGTGGGGAAGCGGACCATATCAAATCCTCTGTAAATAAATGAAAATGGGATCACTTAAAACTCCAAATGGCTGGTTAAATATCCTGCAAAAGGAGTTTCACCAGGTGGGTCACTGGGCTAAACATGCCAACTTTTAATTGAACTTACACCATGTAAGGTACAATTGCCGAGTAAAGTTCGGGATTCCTATTTGCAGCAGCAGCCACAAAAAGACCGAACACATTAGTTCCACGGGTGACAAGTTTGCCAGGGGAAGTGTAACCATTATCGATCAGGTATCTACTGGCTGAAATGAAATCATCCAGAGCTGAATCCTTGTATGTTCCACTAATGCAAAAAACAAAACACTTATGTTAATGAATTTGAATTTATCCTTTGAAATTTCCCGAGTTTATCTTTAAACTTACTCAGAATCCTGAACATTTGGAATAGCAATAACAGCATTGTAATCCTTCATGTATGAGAAGTACATCCTGAAGTAGAAGTCAATATCAAATTCACGTTCGACGAGTAAAGCATATGCAGACCCATCCATTTTCAAGTCCTTCCTGTGAATAATGACCATTTCTTCAGATCCATTCTCCTCACTTGCAAAAGTGACTTGGGTGGTGGTAAATAGGGCAGGATTGTATGATGTGAGAGGAGGAGATTCTACTAGAGGCTGAAAAGGTAACAATTTTTAATAAAACATTCTGAATTAATTTTTATTATGACCAAAATCTTTCAACCAACCTGCATTTGAGCTTTCTCTTGACTAGTGTCCAACGTGTAAAGTTGTGGGAGTCCTTCCAAAGTCTAAAAAAGTATTTTATGTGACTAATGGGGCCAATGATATAGAAGATTTTAATTTTATTAACTAAAGTAATTTTACTTGAGATCTAAACAAAACTTCAGGGTCGCCAATCTGACTGGAAAAGGAAAGAAGCTCTCCAAACTTTTGTGGGAACACCCGCATCAAAGTACCATTTCCTAACTCTCTGAGTTCTGCGTAGGAACCAGCAGCGTCAGATGAATATCCCAAGATTACATTATTCCTAATAAATAAATAAAACAACCATCCTTTAATTATTTATTTAAAAAAAAATCAATATCAAAAAGGAAATACAATATACGATTTCTTACGGGGCAACGGCAGATGCAGCTTGAAGGGAGTACTTGGGATTCTCCGGAACAATTACTCGCTCCCTGCCTTCTCCTTTGTTGTCAATATCAATCTCAACTAATTGGTAGTTCTTTGCACCGACCTTGGATCGGAAGTAGAATAGATTTCCAACGCTTGTCACATATTTCTGTTAAATGGCAATTAAAAGAAGAATTGAGTTGAGTTATTAATTAAAACATAACTTTAAGTGTATTGTGTACTTCGACTTACATAGGAACTCGAGCTTCCGTCTTGAATCAATCTCCAATTTAGATATCCCTGATAATTCTTGCTTTCAAATTGGTCGAGATCTCCGATATAAATGGAATTTGGCTTTTTCGCTTGTGCTTTGTCTCCATAAGATTTTGGTCTGAGCAGTAAGAATTTTCCGTCTTCGGTTGCTTCCATATCCAGTTGCCTACAGCGAAACAGTATTAATCATTGTAATATGAATTTGAAATTGTAACATGAAATGCTAACGCGGTGGAATATTATTTTTACGTACAAAGCTGAAGGCTTATGATTGGCATATTTTGTGAAGTCAAAAACAAGAACATCCTCAGCTTGCTGGGTGCCTAAACGATGGTAGTAAATGTAAACAATTGGACCACCCTCATCATCCTCAGGTGGAGCTTCTCCAACCTTGCGCTGTAAAAGAATATAATAAATTGTTTTCTATAATTTTTTCCTGAAATTTTTGATTAAATGAAATGAACCTCTCTTACGTGGTTAAAATAGAAGAATCCACTGCTATCCCTGACCCATGCGATTTTGGGGTACACGACATCCTCAATCACATCCGCGTAAAGGTTATCATTCGAAATGTTCTTAAGTCTTAGATTTCCTGTAATTCTAGGAGATCCACTCTTTCGTTTAATTACTTCACGATAGACGAGCACTTGCCCATCTCTACTGACTCCCAGATTTGGGAAGACCATTGCCCCACTTTCCTCAGAGTCTAGGATTACCCTGGGTTTCGTATTGCGGTTATCTTGGACCATAAGGACCTCCCTGAAAAAAATTCAAAATTCGTGTTTAAAACGTTGTTATTTTAAATGTTTACTAAATGAAATGCACATAATCTTGCATCACCTTCCACTCTGCTGAGCATAATAAAAATATCTGGACCCTCGCTTCTCAGGTTTTCCATATTTTGGGTAATTCCACAACTCCGACAACCTTTCTCGAATTTGCTGCCTATCGGGACAGTCTTGAAGGTAATTAAAGGTCAAGTCATTCTGGGCATCGACGAACGCAGCTACTTCGTTTGAATTCGGTTCCTCCAGCCAACGATAAGGATCTTTCACCTGTTGAGGTCAACAGTGATTTCAAAAAATTTTGCATACCAATTTTATTTATGATTTATATATTTTACCTTCGTTCCGTAGAACTCCTCTTCCACATTTTCGTCCCTCCTTGCAGGTGGATAATCAATAGCAAATGCAGCACTCAACAATGATAACGCAATAATATGAAATATCACAGAATACCCCATTTCAATTTTTTTATGAATTGTTTTGACAAAAAGCTAAAGGGAAGCTTATCCTGAGATCAAGCTGGTGCTTCTACTTTGTGAAGTGAAGCGATGCGATGACCACAGAAGACTGTTAAGCGACGAGAATCTTCCTTCAAAACATTCATTTGATTTTTTTTTAAATCACTTGTTTGACGTAGGGAATTCCTCTGTTCTGCTCATGCACATTTACATTACATTTTACACCGCTTACGGCAATTGTAATCACATCTCAACAATCACAATCATCATCATTATCATTTGTAAGGTAAAAAGCCGGCTTAATACAATCCGCAATTCCCTTTGATGCTGAAAAATATTAATTATCTTCTTCATAAGACGATGTAGATATATGCTTGCACTAGATATTTTATGAATTCTTTCCTCTTCCCATTTCCTTTTTCGTTCATCATTAATAGTTTCATCGTACATTTCTCCTCAAACCTAATGCGCTTACCTAATTTATATTTATGTTGAAAAAAAAAAAATCCTGAAAGTCCAGTTTTTTAAAGATCAACGGCTCCTTCTCCCTGGATTTATCGCTGAAAGGAAGAAGGTGGTTGAACCTCTTCATTTTCGCCCACGCCCGAATTTTACGCATGCGTTAACACGATCAAAAGTGATAACATTTTTTATTAACATAATAAGTTCTAAAGCGAGAGTACACAGCGCCGGCGCTGTCTAACTCACTACCTTTGGGAATCGGAAGAGATCCGAGAAACTTTGTATGCGGAACAGATACACTCACCAAGTCAGTATGGTCAACAGTCTTAAAGTTGTTGAAAATCAGGGGAGAAGTGATATCATATTCGCATTTTCATATTTTAATGTCATGCGTCATTATATCATTTTAATGATATTGTAAATAGTCAATACCCGAAGTACAAAATTCAGAATTTGTATTTTTAATTAAAAACAGTTTGCGCAGATATATGTCAATGGTTCTTTTATAATTAAGTTGTACAGACGTTATCATTCTACGGCTAACATTTGTCATTTAATTTTGCATTATTTATATCAATTGCAAATTAAATGGAGTAAAACTGCTTTATAAAATCTTGAGGGGTAGTCGAATGTGGGGTTTTCAAAATGTGTGCAATCTATGTTATTTGCTTCAAACAATACAATTATCTTTTCATGTAGCATGTGAGGATGAGGAAGAGAAGTTCATGTTTTTACCTAAAAGCATTTTCTAGAAAATGAACTGCATACATTTCTCTGAAGAAAATCAGCAATCATAAAAAAGTTTAGATTTCTCGTGTCTTTAATTTATTCCTATTTATCACGACAGACACTTGATTAAACCAAACGAGCATGGAAAGATTCAGGTCAGATTGAAAGTACAAGCTTTTTTATCTTTTGCAAACCGTGATTTTTAGGACGACATTTATTTGCTTTTTAAAAAATCACACAAGCGAGCAAGCAAAAGCAAACCTATGGTAATGAAGTTGATGTTGTGGTGTGGTTGATTTTTTTCAAAGATGAAGGTTAAAAAAAGTACCCTTCACTTCCTTTCTGCAGTTAATGTAGAACTAACATGCATTTCAATTTCCTTTTTCTCCATTTTATTGTCATTCATGCATCGGAGCCGATTTGTCTGCATTTAAAGAAGGTAAAATCGAAAACGTGTTTTCCGTGTACCTATTCCTGGCTTTCTGGTGCTGTTGTGTGGTTAAACTGGTATTGTGCTGGTAGGTTCATGATGACTATGACTTCTTCACAGATGAAAATTGACTTTCCGCTTTCAAAGGAAATACAAAAAGAAAGAAATAGTTTCTCTTGTAGTTGCACTTAATTCAACTCTTTTTAAGACAGCACTCCAAAATCAAAGGAAAATTCGAAGTTACAAAAAATGATACAGATATCATGTCATGTAAAGTAGAGCTGGTGTAGAGAGAGTTGCAAAGAAATTGTAATAGTTTACGCGAAAGGATTTGCTGGTTTGTTTTTGGCTGCAGGCCGATAAAGTGTCAAATAAATTTTTTGGTTGACCTACATTTTTAAAGTTAAAAAATATCTTTAGTATTTTTGGACTGATCGTATTTTTAGGAGAAAATCATGCAATGAATTTATGCTTTCTAATTTTTCAAAGTGTGTATTTTACATCTTCCCATTTATTTCGCTGAAGGAGGTATCGTTACTCGAGAAATTGTAAATTTTAGGTAAGGGCTCTATGAGCCTTCGCCTTTCGAACATGCTCATATTTGATCCCCTAACCTCTACTCCATCCCCAACTCTCATGCAGTCCGCTGTTGATGGTCTTTTTGCTGGAAACATGTGTAAAGGAGGTAAATGTACACTTTCCGAAGGTTTCCCGGATTTGTGAGGAATGCCTCTTTGATGTAGTCCTATTCTCGGCCTGGTTCTACTTTGCCCCATAAAACCCCGTTTTTGATCCACCCTCGCGGAACGACACTGAGCAACATGAGTTAGGACATCCATTTTTGAATCCATTTTACAAAATTTTTGTGACGGAAGTTGTTCTTGCCACCTTCTCAAATAGACGGGGACACTGCTGTTGGCTGTGACCTCGTTGCTTGTTGAAGACACATCAGGAGGGATGCCGAGACATGCTGGAAGTCCGAACATGGCATGTTTCTTCACTCCACTTCCGGACGCGATTGCTTCCTGTTCAACCGCTAGTAAATACCGATCTTCCGGACTCAGTGCATTCAACTGATTTTCAACGTCGGGTTCGACACAACCGGACATGAAAGTTGTTGATGATGATGATCTATCGGACAGCATGTCTGTGACGGAGGAAAGGAAGGTGGGTTGTCGGAAACACATCCTGTACGGACTCTCTGGGCGAACGTTGCCCTTCTTATCCACCCTGAAAAATTGAGGGGGAGGTCGTGAAGATTCCTCATTAGTGGAATTTTTACTGTGAATTTTTCCCAAGAATATTTCGTTATTGTTTTCGTCCGTCATTTTTTGAGGTTCTGGCTTCATCCCCTCGAGGTCTAGATTGGCGCCCTCTACTTTCAAGTCGTTGTAGATCATTTCAAGGACGGATATTCGCTCCCTTACTTTTTTCAACGATTTTACCTTAGTCGCGCTTGGATTCCGAGCTGAATCGCTTTCCAATTTATTATCATTTACATCCGACTCAACGTTTACTTCGTCTGTGGCTTGCACGTCATCTGGAAGAGACATGATTGCAATCAGCGCGCTTGGTTTCTTCGTACAACGGTTTTTATCTTTGACTTCAACGGTTGCAGTTTCAGTTTCGGCTCCGACTTCCGCTATGGGAATAGCACTAGTGCTTTTGCTCCTCTTCGCACTCACTTGAACTTCTTTGGTGTCTTTGCCAGACATCCCTTTCGCCAAGTCCTTCTTCCTTTTCCGTCTTTGTTTCATTAGAACAGCGTCAGTACTTCTGCATCGTCTTGGAGGGACTTTGATGAACATTGAGTCGGAAGGATCAATTGCTCTACAAGGTTCCGATACAGGTTCAACCATCTTGCGTTTCGGCATGTAAATTATTTTTATATCCGAAGCCGACACTTTATCCACCCGACTGTCCGAGAATTCAGATTTTGGTTTCAACATTCCATTATTCAGAGCGCCGATGGGAGCTTGGGCTTGCACTGTTTCAATGATCTTCTGAATTGATTCCCTCGTCAAACTTGTGGTGCTTAAGATGGACACTGAGGATTTCCTTACTTTTACAAAGATTGGCGGTCGCTTTGTTTTACCAGTTGCAGCAGTCTTTCCTAAGGCTTTGGCTTTAACAAGTTCCCCTTTGTTGGATTTGGGATCAGGTTCTTCATTATTTTTCTCACGCATTTCAGCTAACTTTTCGTTCACTGAAATAAATTATCAACAGTTTGAAAGATACTAGATTGAAGATTGAAATTAGTACAAAATTATTTGGGTGGCGTACCGCTATCAATTATCCCCTTAAGTAAACTTTGCCTATCACTTTTTAGATGATTAAGGTGTATCGGCATAATCACTTCACCTAAATCCCTGACTAGTCTCTCATCTTTCTCAATTATTTCCAGATAAGGGGCTAATCTTCTTGGAAAGTGGATAAAATCTTTAGGCTCTTTCTGTTTCACCTTTCCTCTGCAAACCAAAAGTCACAAATCTTCAATACCAATATAATCTTAAGGTTTTGTATGACTTCAACTGATTTCGCTTACATGTATTTCCTAACAATTTTCAAATGCTGAGTTTGCATTATAGCCAAGATTTTATCTGTTCGCTGAATGTCTGCGTAGAGGCTTTCCACATCTGCTTTCTTCGTCTTTACTTGTTTAATTTCCTTCTTCAACTTTTTTAAATGCGATCTAGCAAAAAAATGGACTTTATGAAACTGTATGAAATTTTGAGTAAACTTGAAATAAGGTTTTTATATTAACACCTATAGATTTCAAGATTTTGATTCGCTTCTCCCCGTGATTTCGATACCGCAGCCAACTTATCTTTAGCATTCTTCATTTGATCCTTTAGCTCATTATTCATTAAAGTAATTTTCGTTCCTTCCTTATCCGCATCAGTAATGTGATCTTGATGTTCTCGGTACAAAATGGTTTGAGCAGAGCTCATCGATATACTATGCCTACACGTTGGACACGTTGCTCGAGTAAAATGATTCGATCTTCCCCTTTAAAATTATTAAGGGAAATAAATTAAATGAAAGAATTTAAAACAAAGTTAAAAGATGGTGTCTAATTTCCTTACTCTCTAAATAAATAGCAATAATGACGAAGGCAAAACTTATGAAAAAGGTGTCCACACTGCGCCACAACAACGTCATCTTGTTCCTTCGCCGACCCCGATCCCTTTGGATGTCCTTTTTCTTTGTGGGAATGCGAATGTGAGTAAGAGTGGGGATTATGTGGAGGTTGTTGCTGTGGCGGACGAAATTTCCCCTTTGTTCCTAATTTAGGGAGTTTTGGTTTCGGAGGATTTCCGGGATTGGAGAGTGGATGCTTACACACTGGACAGCACAAGTCCTCGTCGTATTTGGTATAAACATTAGGTCCCATATAAATAGCTGAAGATATTTAGCACACCGCAACGGCAGAATGGCTAACCACTAACCATTTGGTATGCACTGGATAAATTTGCGAGAATAAAGCGTACTGCGTTTCCTAAAAATTATTATTAGTATGGAGCCCATTAAAAAGAATTTATTTTTAAGAGTTTAGGTAAAGTGATACATGAAATTCGTGTATAGAGAACGTTAAAAAAAGAGGGAAGATAAAAAACATTTTATGTGAAAGTGGAACTGCTTTTAAGGGAGTTTTTCTTTTTAAGCGAACGATGGAGGTGAGCAATAGCTGGAAAGTGAAAAGTGAAGCTGTCAGTTATGGATGAGATTTAATTTTTTTAATACAACAAAAATTTTGTCAAAGATAATAATGTAACCAAGGATGAACGATAATTAGACGTTTTAAAACTCTTTATTAATCATTTCTTCATGATAAACCATGACTTGCATCAAATGACCTATGACTTCATGAGATATAATACAAAAATTACACATCAGTGCTGCGTCGCGGCGCATTCCGAGCAAGTATTTAAAAACGAAGGCCGCAATGTACCTGTAAATCTTATCTTGTAAAATTGGAAATGGCGGTGGCGATGTCAACGTTGTTTATTTTTATGTAAATTAGTCAGTGATTTCTTCCATCATTCCATTGATTAAGTAAATATTTAAGTCTAACGTAACCGGAAAATGCGCGAGATATGAGAAAACGAAGGGGCAGTAGTGGCAGTGGTAACTTGCTCTCAGGTCAAGAAAAAAAATCTGCAACTTCATCCAGTTCCCTTTGCTTAGCTTGTTTGTGAGCCCACCTCGCTTCTTCAAGCTCGGGAGGAACTTTGTACTTTTCGTGGAAAATCCGTTCTCCACAGGTAGGACACTTCTTTCCCCCTGACAAGTTTAATATCAAAGGAATTTAAAAATAAAAAAATAACGTGCGACATTTTTTGATCGTTTTGTCAGTTACCTTGAAATGGTGGCGTTTTCATGTATTTAATGAGACATTTTAAATGGTAAACGTGTCCGCAGTAGAGCCTCTCCACATGCATTTTCTTGCTACTTTCTCTCACTGCATCTGCGGGGTCCTTTTAAATGAAAATGAATATCCTTGCTTACGATTAGACATTTCGAAGCTCAAACCGATAAGTAGAGGTATTAAAACGTCACTCACGTCTGGAAAAGCCTTTACTTTGCACCCGCAACACAATTCATCCACATATTTGTGAACATTTTCTACGAGGAATTTAACGACAGGATATAAAGATGGTTGCTTTTCAAACGACTTTGCAGCTTTTTTCTTGTTCAATGGCGGCTCCACACACTGACGAGCGATTTCGATCATTTGGGCTTGAAAATATTTCTGAAACAAGGGCGTGAAATTTGTCTCGTTCGTCTCGATTCTAAACGGAATATATAAAATAGCCTTAATTTTAAATTGAAAACTTAATTTAAAACTAAAAAACACGATATTATTTAAATATCAGTGAAAACGCTTCGCACGTGATTTGCTTCTCCGGGTAGTTATCTGGGACTACGAAAGTAGCGTCATAATAATACTTGTTCTTCCTTGCCACAAGATTAATGGAAGCCTGCTTTTGTTTCAAATTAATGCCATCATCTCTCTTCAATAACTCCCTCTTTATGGTTGAGATCTCATCGGCACAGCAGCATAAGGGCTTTTCCTCTAGGAATTTGGACACTTTCTGCACAATCCTGAATATCTGAGGCTCTCCAGGAGTATTCTTGCATTCATCTTCACACTGGGCGGAAAGTCCCATAAGAAAGTTGTGGCCAAGCGTTTTTGATGTCAACTCCACAATCATGTTTTTATCGGGATACTCTTCCGGGAAGCGGAGTGTCATGATAAGCGTTCTGAATTTTGTGAGACTGGAGGAAAAGAAAATATTTTTTATGGACTACTGACTACACAAATCTGAAGACGACCTTTATTTGAATATGTACCTTATCTCTACTTTAACATATTCCTGACACCATGTCATAATCTTTGATATGCTTGACACTTTCTCCTGGATTTTGGGACGAAGTTCGTCCAGTTCCTCTTGTAACTTTGGATTGCCCATTCTTTTGGTCCGTTTTTACCTGGGTTTTAGCCAGACTCTTACAAACCAAAATAGTTCGAACATTTAAAAGAAACTTAAATAAGTGAAAATGTTTTTAAAAAAATGATTGTGTTATGCGTGAAAGAAATGCATCAATGCACGCATATACCTACGCACAAAAAGCTCGCAAATATGCGTGGATTTGCTTTGAGTTGTCAGGTGATATGATATAGCATGGTCGATATTGTCCATGCCCGTACATGTGCATCATTTCATGTTTTTATCCAACCTCCTCCAAGGCAAGCCAAAACTAAACCCTTTTTCCTTAGTTTTGAGCTGTGCGTGAAGATTGATGAAAGCAGAAAAAAGTGGTATGAAAAACATGAAATTAACATTTTCGCAATTTGCGATTACTTGATATGAAAAATGTCTCTTTTCCATCTACAGATATGATTGAATATGATTTGAATGATTATGATTTTTTACATCACATCACTTGTCATTCTTTAGGTGTCCAACATTTTCTGAAAGACCATAGTCAAGGTCGCAAAATATATTGGTGTGCTATATGTTACCTATATCACTTTTTTCTGTGAGTGAAGGTCACCTACTTTTCCCTTAGTTTCAGTTCAGTATTCCATATTCATCTTCCATGAGCTAAAGCTAAACTATCTTTTTCTCTTGAATACGGATCTTATCGTTAATTCGAATGATTTGTACATTCTGAATTATTATGCACAATGCAAATATAAATAGATTTTTATCTCAATTTGTCTACTTAACTAAACTTACTTCATCGCATTTGCATGCCCACAGCACGAATCTGATATTCCATCCTCACTCATGAGTGTTGTTGCGTTCCGTACAATTCGTTGCACGTGTATGATGTGTGATGCACCTATAGACGAATTACGAGTTAGGTAACAACCTGCCCCTGTCTAGACGAT
>JAHZMX010005989.1:0-17689 GCA_027743895.1 Seira musarum | reverse complement strand
CAGACAACCCAATCGAAATCAATACTCCGCTGATGACGTCAGCTACGTAATAATGCTGATTTTGCTGATTGAATTTGAGAATTCTGTATGTAAATATGTGCATGATGCCGCATCACGCAACGCATCATCATCGCACTGTAAAACAATAGGGACGACGGTGCATTTGGTTACCTTTGTCAGCTTTAATGGCATTGCTAAGGTTAAACTCTTTTTATTGCAACGATTGTCGTAATCCTAAGGAGAAATGGTTCGAACGTGAAGTAATTACTTCGACGTTTTTTTTCAATCTATATAGTACATACTTATGAAACTTGGTCTAGCCACATCTGGACGATTACACGTGCACTATATAAATTCCTTGTTAAATTAAATGGCCTTGTCTTAGAACCATCATTTTGGCTTTTTATGGTTTGGCCAAATAATTTATGACTAGTGCAATGATCATTCCGACGTCCCTAAAACAATTCTTGGATAAGCTTATATTTACGGTGAAATAAGGTGTTCCTACGTTAAATTCGAAAGCCGAATCGAATGAGACAGTAGTCGTAGTGCCAGCATAACTCTTCGCACGAATAAACTTTTTCGGACGTTTGTCATTTCTACAGCTAATATATTCTCGTTTGCATCATCATCATTTTTTCACACCAGTATAAAATTCAAAGCTCTGTCTTAAAGACTTCAATTGGAAAAAGTAGGCGTTAGTATTAGTGTACCTCTCCTCCATAATATCATTTCTTTATCAGATGATATGGCAAATGAGCGTAGCGTAGACTTTAAATTACCTCTCAAATTGATGAGACTCTTCATTTAGTAACAAAATTCTTGAACATTTGCTATTAATGATATCCATCGTTGACTAAAAGTACTTATGAAAAGGGTTAACCGCTACAATACTTAATTTGGAAGCGTTTAATTACATTTACGCTTCCACCAGTCACTTCAACTTCAAATCCAATCTGTACAACACACTCAAAGTTTCCTTTCCAATAGACAATACGTAAAATTAATGAGAAAAGAAAGCCTTAATCGAGTTAACAAATATGCTATAGTTATATATAACTTGACATATTTTGTGGGTTTCTGTAAGTTGGTTATAATATACGCACCCAGGACCTGGTTTTGGTTGGTGGGTGGATGATCAAGAGTTCTTCAAGTTTCTTTCATCTAAAAAAAACGCCATTTTTTTCTCTGACTTTCCAACTATTTGGAAAAACTTTTTTTTTCGGACTTTCTTACTTTTTACGATAGGTTTTGCAGCGTGATCACGATCCTATTCCTCATCGTTTCCCATTTTTCGTACAAGAAATAAGGAACGTTGTTGATGGATCATACCATAAGCATAAGTTTATATAGATCCTAGTAAGCATTGGTTTTTTGCAAGTGATAGAAAAAGTATGATTTGCTCTCATTTCCTTATTTTCATTCCCCCATAATATATTTTTCTTCCTCACTAAAAATCCTCTTTCAATAACTTTGTCGAATATTTTGGAGGGTATCACTTTGCGCCATTCTGTACTTTGAAGACGAGCACATTTTCAAAAACATTTGCTTTCCTAAACAGCATTTTTCGCGAACCAATCACAGCAATACTTGACGATTCATTTTTTTTCGCTTCAATATATTTTAGTGTTTTTTGGTAAATGGCTCCGCGTTCCACGATATTATTAATACGTGTTATTTTTTCTGCTGATGTACATCTTTCCTGCCAGTTTTTTCCATCTTGTTGAGCTTTCGAAGTGTATATTTCTGGGAGGGGATCTTTAAAATGAATTGGTTCTCGCTCTTGCATAAATACTAGTCTGTCATATTTATTTTTAGACGAGAGGAATTCCGTTTTTTCGCCTTTTTTTTACAGAACGCAGAGGAAAATGCTGACGATGATGACGGCGACTCCGCTCTGGATGAGCACTAACAGTTTGGAGTCATTCGGGGGGTGACGGAGTCTTCTTCTCACCAAATATCTATCCATCCATCCTGTCAGTCGTGCCACTTGCTTCCCGTGTTTACTCCCTTTGCCTTCCTTGCGAGCCAACCTTCAACGCTTGTGCTACCGTAATTATCTCTCGTCTAAGAAGTAAATAACTTAAATGAAAACTATTTTTTAAAAATACACTTATTTAAAAGTTGGTCCGTTTATTTCCCCTTCAACCTAAATTTAATTTTTTATTTGACTTTATTTAATTGGTTACTAGTTTCACTTTGAAAGTGACTGTTCGTTTCCCTCACTTTATTCATTAGGAAAGAAATTAGTAGTTCCCCTAGTATATTTTTTTTGGTGTCATTTTAATTTTTCTTTGTGTATTTCAAAAATCATAGGATCTTTTTAAATCAGGAAATATGTCGGACGAAGAGGCCTACTCGTAAGTTTTTTTTTCTTTTTGATTTTGCTGACTCTCAGATTTAGTTTTATTGTTCTTAAACCGTATATATTAAATACGAGAAAAGACTAACAAAATTTAGCCATCTACGCATGAATTTTCCCAATAAAATGTTAGGATTGCAATTTTTTGCCATGTAGCACATCCCTTTGTTCCACTTCTCAAAGACAAAGTCACAAAAATGTTGGAAAATTAAGAGAATATCCTCAATGTATAGGTCCTGGTAGTGACAAAGGATATGCCATGCTGGTATTTTGTAATAAACAACATTGAATTGTGACATGAGTCTCCCTAATTTTCTTACATTGTCTTTAGATCATATTCTGGTACCATTTTATCCTAAATTTTACGCCTGCACGGGAAAGAACAAATAAGGCTATTCATCCCATTCCTATTCATTATTTTCTCAAGACTTTCTCTGTCTTCCTAATTTACATCAACATCATCATCATCATCATCATTGATATCATTTAACGTTTTGAGAAGTTTTTAGACTCGGGCAAGAAGACGGAGAAAAGAGCAAAAAGAAAGAGAGGGAGATAGGCAAACTAGATCCAAAAAGTTTCCTCGTAATCACGACCACATATAATATATGCCATCAACCATCATCACAATTTCCTCTTTTCTTGGGCACCATTACAGCGATATTCTTCTATATATCGTTGCCTTTATCTTATCATATTCACAACATAATTTTCATAGCCAACCGTCAACAAGCAAATAATAATGTTGTTCTGAATAAACCGAGAGATACGGGCAAATGAGGATGGAATAAAGAATTAGTTTTCCTCCTGCCAACTCTTTTGCACTCGGCTTCAACTCAGCATGTAACGTACCATTTCCCTCTTAATAATATTCTTTAATGAATCAGCTCAGAAACATAAAATATGTACTTAAGAATACGTATACGCACAGATATTCATTTAAGGATTATATAACTCATCAAAAAATAATTTATTTTTGTGTAGTAAATACGTTTTAAATATGAGAGGTGGTAATATTTGATGCGCGTGCAAATGTGCGAATATGTGTGTCAATGTCATTTCACAAGGAAACGAACGAAAGAGACATTCAGCGTTTTCTATCTACTACACGTAGTACAAGTATATATGCATAAGTACAATAATGCAATATATGTAATTCGATGATGCTGATCATATCCGAGATGAGAAATGGCAAACGGGTTCGGTCAGTTCCGTCTTTATTTCAACCAGCTTTACAAGCTTGTTTCTTTGCAACCACAACGCCCGTTCAAATTGCAATATAATGAAACGAAGCTGTCGGACCGAGTTTTTATTTCATGATGCAAACGGTCTATTTCTTTAACACCAGTGATGAAAGATAATATGTAATTTCTAAGCAGCTTTTAAGTATTTTAAAAGTTTGTTACAGTTGAGTTGGAAACAATTTTCTTGTTCTCTCTTTGCTATTTGCACCGGAGACAACATGGGGGCAATTTGAAATGATCGTGTTTCAAGTTTTGATAATGTTCTATTTGCTCTGCTCTATTCTTTCTCTCTGCATTGCGCCGACAGAGCTGAGAAAGTTCATTGCAGGTACAACTTTGTAGCAAAATCAAACTAGTTTTTGGTTGTTAGGAAACAAATAAATATCAGGATAATGCAATGCAGCAAAACCGTTCCAATGCAATTAGGGCACAAAATACTTTGGTTTTTCTTTTGGTCATTTTCAGTGCCAACAATGATGAATTATGATGTGATATGGATATGATGATGATGATGATGACATGGAATTCGATAAAACATATAGCACGTAGTAAAATATGTTTTGATATCTTATCCGCATCACCCAGAAATATTAAGAACTTTGTATGATCGTAGTTTTTTTTTTTTTTGCAAACCATTTCATTCCCATTGCAAATGCTTGTTTTTCAACTTTCCTTTGGAAGTGAACGGGTAGCAGGTGTAACAAATGAAATATGAACCGGTCTTCTTGGGCTGTAATGTCTTGTTCCTTCCTGTTTATAAGCATACTTATTTAATGTCCGTCCATGGGCTAGTTTTCCAAAAAAGAAGGGAATTTTCGTGTTTAGAAGAAGTTTAACGCATTATTTATGACACGCCCTTTTAAACTCTGTTCCCGTTGAGATGAAAAGGAAAAGTGTACTTTCCTGTTCCATGATGTACTTCTGCTGCAGTAGTACCATACAAGTCCACCTTATGATTCATGAGAGGGTTAGAGTGGTAGTGAAGCAAAGAAGTCACTTTTGACAGAATGAACAATGAAATGACCGAGCACCTTGAAAGTAACCTATTTATTTACGTTCTGATTCTCTTTATGAAGAACCTTAGTAAAGCGCCAAAGAGAATCACTAAATTAAGATCAAAGCTGAGCACATATTTATTTTCACCATTGAATGGGGCGAATTGAAATGAATCCTTCTGTGTGAGTGTGTGTGTGTACAAAGAATAATGCAAATTGACTAAAGTATACATATTTATACCCCACTTCACTACTCTTTCGACTTTCACACAAAACAAAACTTTCACGGATTCACTGGCTTGTGAAAATTTGATTGTGCTCAAGCCTACAACAAACTCTAAATTAATTTTCCTTTGTGTTCCATCTGTATAAGAGTTTTCTTGGATGAAAATGCATATTTTTTATGTTTTCAGTGAGGAGGAGGAGGTGGAAGAAGAAGTGTAAGTAATTTACCTCTGTCCAAAAAAAAAAGACTTTATTAAAATGAGTTTTTAACGCGCTATCTTCTCGCTTCATTGCATGGATGGAGTGGAGAAAGAAGTCCAATTTAGTATATTTACACTCAAACAATTTTTTTATCTTTCTTTTTTACAGGAAGTAAGTCTCATTCTCTTCAAGATGATGATGATGATAACGACAGCGTCCTTGGGGAAATCACGACCTTCCAGAGTTCCACATTTATTTAGTTTTCCTCCATAGCATCTTTATTTTTTCTCGCTAGTGTACAGTAATACAAGGTTGATATTATTTGCTATTTTCTTTCAATATGATTTTCTTCATCACATCAGTATGGAACAGTTTTCAGTGCACATCACATCAATTATGACGCACACCAAAAGAAAACTATTATACCACATTTAATGAGCTTATTTCCTTTTTTATCGGGTTCACAAGAATTTTCACTCACCAAAAATTGTACTTTTTTTTATTTTGTCAACATTATTTTGATGTGAGTAGCTATGTTGGTGTGACAAAAGCACATAAGTAATTTACTCAATGCTTTTTCCTGCAATCAATCATTCACGCAGACACTTTATTTACACATTTTAGTTTCGGAGAAGCGGAATATAAATTTTTGTCAGACGAAAAAAAATCTTTTACTGCCAATTTGAGATAACGCTGTTCATATACAAATTACACAGACCTATGTATTTATTTATATCGGAAGCAAACGAATTCCGCCTTTTATTTAAAAAAAAGAATGTTTCCCAATGGTGGAACTGATTGAAGCAACTTACGTAAATTGATTTTCATGCCCTAACGTCCAATCATGAGTCAACATAGACTGATTGTGAGGATAGGTAGTTATGGTTACAGTTACATAATATTCTTTTCTTAAAGCGAGATGAGAAGACATGAAAATGGAGTGGACAAACCAAATAACACAGTTGCACTCTTAATGATTGTAGTATTTGTACACACTAGATTACTGTATTTACAGATTGTATGGTTTATTTGAAATCTGAAAAAGTCTCATTTTTTTATTTACATATTTTTTTTTGTTTTACACATGTATATGGTCACCTTTGCCAACAACCTCTTCCTGATTCTGCCTGCGCTAATTGCCTGTCGTACTCTTCTCCAATAAACGCTCATTATAAACTTATGAATCATTTGTACCATTGATCCTTGTACAAAAAATATTTTAAAAACTTGTATATTTTGTATATTTTCCAACTTGACAAAAATTTTATCAACTTGACCTTTACTTATTGCGAATGACACGCACAAAAAATACCTTCTACCTTTCACATGACCTCTTTGCCCCTTAAAACAGAAAGGAACCTGAGAGGAGAACGTAAGTTTTTCTTTTACTTAACCACCACAAATAATTACTTATTTCAGTTTGTAAAATATTCATTTTAACGAAGTCGCATAAACAAATGCATGCCTTAAAGCGGATTATGCGATTTGATACTAAAACGCATAAAAGTTTAACGTTAATTAATTAATTACCCTTTGTCTGTATTGCACGTAAATGTAAAATGTGTCCTTGTACAAAAACTAACTTGAGTCCTGCATTTTGTCTCCCTTTAAATACTTTCACCTCACATTATTATATAATTTTTTTTGGCTCTGCGAGTCTAAGCATTTGAATGATTTCGTATACAGAATCCTCAGAATTCTTGTCAATTGTAAGTTCGAAAGGAGAAAGGCACTATGATACAAGCCCATCTTTTCATTTCCTCTTTGTTAAGAAGGAAATTTCCTTGTTTTTCACATCACACACACGCCATGCCGGCATTCGCTAAATTGAAATAATTATTTACATCACATCAACGCAAACAAAGTTGAAGAAGTCAGTATTCTTGTGCCACTGTTTATTAAAATTTTCTTGAATCCAGGTATTAATTTGCAAATGCAATTAAAACTTCGAGGGAAAAAAAGATGAGGTGATATGAAAGCGACCCATCAACTAGGTATTGCAATATTTTATTTTTGTACAAAATTTATTAATGATGATGATAATGATGATAGTCTAAAGTGAGTTAGAATGGTTTGTCCCTTGCTTCTCTTTTCTACCTGTATAAAATGATATTATGTTGATTATTTGCCTATACTTTCTCCATCAAACAACCAATCCAAACCACCTCGTTTTCATTGCTCATTCGCATTACGATGCGTTGTGATTATTTTTGGGAGAACAAGGACTTTGCTCAAGTGTGTGATGTGATGATGAGTCCCTTCTTAGAATATACTTATTGTAGTGCTATTTTGTTACCCCGAGGTGCATTTGTATACCTAGTGTGGTTATAATCATAAAAACTGTTATTATTGTTCACCCAGCAGGAGTGGAGTATTTCTATATTACATATTCGCGGTAGAAATATTTCATTGATTAAATTCCACATTATCAAAATTCATATTCATAATTAGTGAGAGCGTTCGTTCCAAGAAATGACATAAGGGAGCAGTGATTACAAGCGCTATGACGTCAACATGTTGCGTCAGTATTTTATAACAAACACGTACATATTGCAGAGGGAGAAGTAGAGCGCTTATTAAATTAGCAGAGACATAATAAGCTGTAGTTAAAATGACAAATAAATATTAGAACAAAAGGAATTTTCACTGCTTTGTATATAATGTATGTAGGTACGTACATAGAAAATTGATTTTCAATTCCGAACCACGCCACTGATTCACTCTTTTATGAGAACTGCAGAGCTCATTAATGATTCACAACTCGCAATCAGTCCCGTCTCTATGTCGTGTAGATCATGGAAAAGAAATAACTTATTCATATGAATGAGGGTGAAATTATATGTGAAATCGTGACGTGACGGGAGAGTGAAAAGTGAGTTCTAATGTACATGTCCAATATTAACTTTGAAATGTTGTTCTTCCTCTTTTCCTTTGTTTTAATCACTTTCTGTATTTTTTTTGCCCGTTTCTGTCCTTGGGTTGCTGCAACATTTTCTGGCTTCCGCGTGGAGTATTACTGGCAACGGAATAGTGGACGAAATACAATCGCATTCCTATTGCCTCTCTAGATTCCAGAATGAATCACATCACAAAAGAAATGCATTATGATTATGATTTATAATTTGTATTGTATGGACATGATCATTGATCAATGTAAATATAAGTACTAATGTATATATTTTCTTTTTTTGTTTCTTTTCATCGTTTGATGAATGAGTAATGTTTCTCGCCAAAAAGAGGGAATAGCAATGCGAAACAAAACGGTTCATATAATTTTTTTTAGCATTTGTGCTAATTAAATGCATGAAGTCGGAAATGGAAATGAAGAATATGCTTTTCCTCTAGAATAAATATGCTTTATTATTTTGTACGATTTACTTGCAGGGATGAGAAAGGCGAAGCTGAGTTCATCAAGGTGAGTAGATGTCCTAAAAACGAAAAGATTGATTTGAGAAATGTTGAACCACAAGGGAAATATTGCCTCATTTTTAATATTGAATAGAGACAAGAGGCGAAACGATCCGACTTGGATGAACAGCTCCGGGAGTACATTGAAGAATGGCGGAAACAAAGGAGGAAAGAGGAAGACGAGCTGCAAAGATTGAAGGAGCGTCAAGTGAAGCGAAAGGTGAGCATTTATTGTAGCTGTTGTTGTGGCAAAACAAATACATAAGTACATAAGAATGGTGGTGGTGAGTGGTGACTTTTCCTTCCACAAAAGGCTGTTCGAGAACAAGAAGAGAAGCGTATGGCGGAGAGAAAGAAACAGGACGAGGAGCGCCGTCTAAAGGAGATTGAAGAGAAAAGACGAGCAGAGCAAGAAGAGAAGATGAGACGTCTCGAAGAGGCCGAGAGAAAGCGGCAGGCAATGATGGAGGCTCACAAGCAAGCCCAAGCTGGGAAAGGATTCATGGCTGGAGGAGATATCGGAGGAGTACGCTAAATGCATTTAAAACATAATTTATGCACGGCCTCTTACACACTACACAATATGATTAATATATAATATTTTATAGTTTGGAGGCGGAATTGAAGCTGCTCGAGCGGAATTGACAAAGACCAAAGAGCAATTGGAGGAGGAAAAAAAGATCTCGCTGAGTTTCAGAATCAAGCCTCTAGATCTTACAGGAATGGGCATGGATCAACTAAAGAAAAAGGCAACCGAGTTGTGGGAATCCATTGTCAAGCTAGAAACCGAAAAATATGACTTGGAAGAGCGACAAAAGAGACAAGATTATGACGTAAGAATCAGCATGAAACAGTTTCATATGCATATCTGTGATTCTTTAATAACATTATTTCACTCGGTCTAAATGTGACTCAAACAATTTTCCTTTTCTAATATGTTCACGAAATTCGAAACCTAGACATTTTCTTTGAGATATTGCGTTGCCGTTTTTGTAATACTCAAATTTTTTTGCATAGCTTAAAGAATTGAAAGAACGACAAAAGCAACAACTCCGACAGAAAGCCATGAAACTAGGTTTAGAACCCGAGTAAGTTTTTCAATCTTCCCTGTCATGTCATATTGATAGTGAGGTGAACGTGATGTCTTATTTTTACAAGCCTTTGCATACAATAACGTTGCTGACGCTCCTGCAATTACCGTGAAAACGCTTGAGAAATTTTGCATAATCTAAAAGTTTTAAGCGTTTTCTTGTCCTCAAGTCACTTTTCAATTTTTAATTTTGCCAAATGCCAATTTTTAACCATCTACAAATAAGAAAGTATCACCACACTTTAGCGACTGGACACGTCATGGACACACCCGCCCATAATATCAATTTCAGTTTCAAAATTCAGAAGGCCTCCAAAGAATGGGTTTTTAAAATGAATTTTAAACAGAAATACATTTCGTGATTTTCCAGCTGAAAGAATTGAAAGAGCGGCAGAAGCAACAATTGCGACACAAGGCCTTAAAACGAGGTCTTGACCCAGAGTAAGTATCACGAGCCAATTTGGCATATTTTATGTAAAACATAGTTTGAAATTGTAAAAACATTGTAATTTCATGTGACCTTTTATTTTTTCGTATACTATCTGCATAATATGTAATTCTTACCTCGTATCACAGATATTTTTACTCGTGTACACAAACACTTTTGTAAATAGTACGCACGAACAAAGCACAAAACCTATACAACTGCGTAATGACCTATACATTATATTGACTGTTACAATTTAAAAAAAAATAAAGTCGGGAAATGCTATTTTTTGTAATACGTTATTACATAGTACTAACCTTATAAACAAGCTTTGTATTTTGCATTAATTATCGATAATTTAATTACTTATGTTATTCGTATTGAATTGTTTCTAAAACCATGTAATTTTCTTATATGTATGTTATCTAAATGGCTTATCAACTCATTTGCTGGCGACTGGCCACTACCCCTCAACTTGCTATCTCACTTAATGAAATTACTCATGAAGATGAATCATTACCTCCGTGCGTATTTATTTGCGTTTATTTATTTTTTATTTTGCATTGTTTTTTTTTAATTCATATTTCTGTAAATATTTCGTGACAGTTCTGACTAATTCATTTATAATAATTAATCTAAATAGTAAAAATTGTAATCTTTCCTTTTCATTGATTTAGGGCGTTGACAGGAAAATATCCGGTAAGTTCTTTTCTGCATTGTTTATACACATTTACAAGCTGAGTCTTGGTTGTTCTGGAGCTCAGTTTCCAAAAGAGTTTCTTGACAACTATTAAAATTGATGGTTTTAGCCAAAAATCCAAGTCGCTTCAAAATACGAGAGGCGAGTGGACACTCGATCGTATGAAGAAAAGAAGAAGCTGTTTGAAGGAGTAAGTTGTATTGAATGTTGTTGAGTGCATGTTGAGACATTGATATGTAAATCGATATGATGATACTACTAATCAATTTAAATGATTATGTTCTAATTTAGGGAATCGATGAAATAAACAAAGAAGTAGTTGAGAAGACCTGGGGTGAAAGCCAGAAGGCATGGGAAGAGAGACAGAAAGGTATTGCTATAAAACAAATACATCTTCATATCTGAGTTAACATGCGTTAAGTTTAACTATTTTAAACTCTAGCGAAACTGCCTAAATGGTTTGGAGAGCGCCCTGGAAAGAAAAAAGGAGAACCTGAAACCCCTGAGGAAGAAGAAACGAAGGTAGAACAATTTAAATTTAAATTAAAACGGAGGTTTCCAGTTTCTAACGAAAGTCTTTCATAAAATACATAGGATGATATGAACGCGCCTCTTGACCTCGAAGAACTCGCTGTCGCATTGGAACCACCAATTCCTATTCCTGATGAAGAGCCCGAAGAAGAGGAAGCTGCGGAAGAAGTACTATAAATAATTTATAATTCAAAAAAGTCCTTTAACCTAATGAAAATGGGCGCTTTTACCCCACTAAAATGTGAGGTTGATCGTACTTGAAAGTGTACGGCAAAATGGACCGGTTTGGTTCGTTTTTGGTTTAAACAAACCTAGAATGGTCAGACAACAACGAATATTATTTGCCAGAATAATTACCTTCTTCATTCCTCGTGCTTGTCTTTTTTATTTCGTTTTGTGGCAAAAGTGTGATTTAGGTGAACCGATCCGCGTCAATCTAACTATCGCGTTGCGTACATGTAGTTCCTTTGCTGCCTCCAATAGACCAATAAGTATCATGTGTATTGTTTTGTTTTAGGAGGAAGAGGAGGAGGAAGAAGAGGAAGAAGAAGAAGAGGAGGAGGAGGAGGAAGAGGAGTAAATTTCAAACATTTTACAACTACCAAAACTGTTTATGCTCTAAGCACTCCTGTTTTAAGTATTGTCTTCTATTATTTTGTTTTGTTCTATCCATTCTATTCTAAATGATTAATTTATTTGGCAAGTCGATTTTTTTTCGAGGGTACACCTTTCAGAAAATATTAAATGAGATGAAACTAATGGGTGTTTTTTTGCAAATATAACTCTTTTTATTTTTCATGGAATCATAAAATAATAGTAATGGTAATAATATTCATAATATGAAGGTTGATTGGAATATTCAGTTTTGCCACTTGAATCTGAGTTATTTCACGGGGTATTATTTGGTATTCCTTCATTCTTGATAAAATCTTTTTCATATTACTTACATATTATTATTATTTTTTTTACTTAACGTTACAATATCAAGTTTCACTAGTAATTTAGGTATTTCAGTTCAAAAAATTCTAAAAAGTTGAAAAAGCTTTAAAATAATTTTACTATTGTTTGAGTTTTCTAGGAAAACTGCATGCAAAACATAAAATCATCTTCGTGGCACTCTAATAATTTTGTATAATGAAAGAGTAAGCGTTGTCTTTCAGTAAATCTAAGTTAGAGATAGATACATAACACAAAAAATTACTTTTAAAATGGTATTAATGTCTGGCATCGTGGAAGTTTCATGAAGTGTACTCGACTTTTGACGGGAAGTACAGGCGTCTTCGACTTTCTGTAAATATTCGAAATTGGTAAATTGACGGGCCGCTATCTGGATATTCAGAAAAATATTATTATATTAAGTACATATTTAAATCAGTGGCTTAATCACATTTTTATGACACAACATATGTAGGTATACGCATACACGTAATATAAATATACCTTTAGTGTCAGTCATCACCAGGATTACTGGTGACTGTATCTTTATCCTGATCTTCGGAATTTTTAATAACAACACCGCGCTCACAGATCTCCTGGATCACTTGAGAGACGGACTGGCCGTCTTCTTGAGATTTTCCTTCGGTCTTTTTACTTCCTTCTGTTTCAATAGTATTATTACTAGCGACGATATTACTTGCGACGGATTCATCAATATCACGAATAGGGAGCAGCGCATCTGAAATGTCCTCACGATTCGCTATTTCCGGCTCTTCAGTATCCTTGTCTATGTCATCATCTTCTTCACTACCTGGTGTAGTGGCTGCACCGACGAGTGCGGAAGCGAAGCCATCAATATTTGGCTCGATAGTGGCAGCAATTTTAGAGCAATACTCCTCCCATGATTTACCGTGAAGAAAGCATATTAAAATAACCTTGACCGAACATAAATGAACAATTTAGCAACTTTTTCACTTGACATTGATATATCTACTTACTTATATTATATGAAGTACTTACGGTCATGTTATCGCAGCCTAACCCACCCATTTGACAATCCGGGGACAAGCAATTTGTCATCAATTCCTCGCAGATTTTCTCTGGCTCCATGCGTTCACCCAAGCGATAGCGAATAAAGTTCACACATTCCTACAAAAACATATAAATTTGTAAGCATACATTTATGAAATCCTAATGCTACGGATATTAATACTGCTAAGATTTTAACCATATGTTAATTTGCTTAACGTTAATCATTGACAAAGTCATTAAAAATCAGTTAGTTTCATAAAGAGATGTCATATATTCTTTTTGCATGTGTACTACTTAAGTATTTCGAAAAACTCTACCTGCATCCTTGATTCGCATTGATTCCATTGGATTATTTGGTTTGTGGTCTGAAGACAACGGATGGTCCTTGCCATTAATACAAGCTACTGCACGCGAATCGCCGACATTTGCCTAATACCGGACAGGAAATCAAATCAATACACATAAAATATTTCGATTGCATGCAAACAAACAAGGTCAAGCAGCAAGTAACCACTAAATTAGAAGAAAAATATAAATATAAAAGTAGAATAAATGAATAGCAAATTACTGATTGTGAGAACTTACGCAATACAAATCACTTCCTTTGATGAGCACTGTGACGGCAGTAGTCCCAGCGACTTCATCCCTCATCTGCTCATCTTTCATCATGGTATCGTCGAACTCGAGAAACCCCTACACCAGAGAGAAATATTATATGATCAATACTTTACTACCTAATTAATTGCACGTTTGCATAATAGAAAAAATACATTCACTATAGAAAAAAATTTGCATCTTCTTAATGCGGACAACCATAATGAGTATTATCCATAAGTTCGGGCAAACATGAGTATCATTTGGCAACCATCAATGTTAATGTGCAATATAGTAAAATCAATAAAGTTGGCATACTTACCTCTCTCAACGCCGCCCCTATGTCTCCCTTTTTATACTCTTGCCTTTGTACTATGAACTTATGCAAGTTGTTTCCTGCATGCTGAGCAACGTTTGCTCCTGAAAAACACACAAAACGACAAATTGGTCATCACTAGAGTGATCATGGCACGATGATGAGTCCAGAGAATACGTCGCAAAACGACAAACGATGAGTCATAACATAATATAAACACAACAGTATGATGAAACAAAAAATAAAGTCATCATGTTTATGTTGTAATTAAAAATAAGGATGCTTATATTCCAGTAAATAAACTTTTTTCTAAACTGCGTTAAATTTATAATTGACAATAATAAATACTTGCTAATGCTTTTTATGATATGATGACTATCTGTGAACATATAAAATAATGTCCTCCTTGTGCTACTGATTGATAACCCAAACTCAACAATTGGTTTACAGCTTTAAAGAAGCTGACACTATCTGAAGGTCTATGAATATGTATTTTAAAAAAATTACCTCCATGGCCATCATACACAGCGAAGAACGCTGCGTCCTGATCATCTGGCAGAGATAGTATATGAGTATGAGAATCTTCCATCGTTACTCGCCATCCTTGCATGCAACTGGAGCCAACCTGAATGATTAATAATAGAAATAAGCAAATAATTATATTTTTCCTCATAAACGGAAGATCCATCTATATAATTTTTATATCTTGAGGAGTGAAGCTAGGACATACCTTGAATAATGAATTCTGACAGGCGGCGGATTCTTTCGCTGTAACCGGTTCTGATAGCGTCTGACCCATATTAGTAAGCAAATCTATGGAAAGTGAAAGGTCGAAGAAGCATCTGACATTTGCTCACGAATGATAATAATAACAGTTTAACTGGAGCGGAGTTGGAAATCTACTCTTGACACTATAGATCGAACATGCTCATAGCTTAAATGTGAGAATAAACATTGTTCGGGGATTTTGTTGAAACAGCAACAACAGCACACCACTACTACTTGATAATGAGGACTGTCAATACTAGTGAGTGATTTGCAGACACATTATTTTTTTTATTATATAATATAATAATTCATAGGATACCAGAATACTAATAAAAACTGAGGGCAACGAGATATTTGCGGAAGCTACACTTTTCAGATAATACTATCGCTCTACATTAAAATAATATGTACAATATTAAATGAATCACACAATAAAAAAGGGATGTTGCAAATTTACTGTAAAAAATATCTTCCTTTCTGTCGGCAATTCTTTTTTGTTTTGTACAATTTTTGGAAAGAAAATCGCAATTAGCACGCAAAGTCAAACAGAAATACATATAAACTATATTTTGTTTCCTTGGAAGGAATTCCTTGCTTGCTACTGCATAAACAAAACGAAATACGATTATTGCCTTTACTACGCTCTGCGGATTAAAAGAAGTTAGTTACAGTTATGATATGAGAAATAATATTAAATTGATATAAAAATGTTGTTTTGTAGGGAACTTTTACGAAGACGACAAGATGTACGTACGACACACGATTTTGACCAGACACACAAATCAGTAGTATAGTGTCCGATGATACGACTAACTAAAACTGCAATACTCGCTTTCAGCCGAGAGAATGAGAAATCAGAATGACGATGACAAAATCCTGGAATATTATTTTAGTGGGAACATATGTATAATACAGTAGTATAATAATGGCATACAAGCAAGCCAAATTACTGGAACTTCCTCACTGGAATAAATGAATGATCAGATCTGTATCTACTCGCCAACCAGCAGCAGCAGCAGCATCAGTCACACAGAACTGGCAAGTTGCGTGCAAAACTAAAAGAATGACCAAGACTTTGCTGCTTTTTTAATGCCTGCCTGCCTGCTACTACGACACAACACAACGACGGGTGATGTGATGACAACGACAAGCGACAGCAGCGGCGGTGATCGTGATGGTTTAAAAATGGGGTATTTTTGATATGAAAATAATGTACGTACGTATTGCACCAACTATATGTACACAGAATTTTTTACGCAGAGAAAAAGAATAAAATAGATATTATGCAGGACAGAATAGCAAGTTGCAAGGAATCTGTCCCTAGAGTGCAGGCAGTGCAGTAATCCTACCACAAAAACCAACTTTTGTTTTTTAGCAAACTAAACTGTGTGTGATCTTTGACGGACGGTACTAGTACTGGCTCTCTGCAGTACTATATCATATCATATGGTGTCAGTGCGTGTTCTACTAATAAAAACCCTACTGCTTTATATGGAAATTTTGTGTAATGAATTACTGATGTGATGGCATTTCTTACAGCTAACCTTATACACGCAAGTTCTTTAAGTTACACCGCGTTGCTAAGTTATTTTTTGCAAGCGATTTTGGGTCTACGCAGCGGCATGGCATCTATCCAGTTTGTTTGAATTGAAGGTATGTTTATTCTGGCTTCCTGCCACTTGTTGATGTATGGTTTAACCGTTACCCGTTTAAAATCGAATTTTGCAAACCGCTAATATCAACGAAAATAAGATTTCGACATCTTACACGTCTCATCAATCAATTGGCAAAAAAGTTTCAACACACAGCTGTTGCATGTAAATCCCATTGTCATTGAATGTCATAATTACAATTACCTTTGTTTTGGACAGTTATGCTATAATACTTCATACAAAATCCATACCAGCAATTCATAGTCAAAGAAATGTACATCTTACGTAGTAATTGCAATCCTCACTTACGATATGGAGCTGTTGGCAACAATGGTGGCTGTGGCCTGTCTGTTGGATTTCGAGCCCCAGCCAAACTCACGATTTTACGGTGAATGTACACGAAAAGATTCTGTAGTTGTTCGCAAATATTATCCTTTCGCCCTGCCATTCTAACACCAGCTTCCAGTGAACAGATCTTTGAATAGTAAAAAATGATAGTCAAAGTGATAAATTAACATTATTTCTCGTTTACTCGGACGAATAAGTAGGGTTGACATTTTAAAGCTGAGATTAACATTTAAAGTTGAACATCGAATGAATACATTGAAATGATTTAATTTAATACTATGCGTATGGTGTAGGCTCTTTTTATAAATACTTTGTTGCCTCAAGTGTCAAGTCTGAAGCTTAAACGGTCGCGGTCATCTCGCAAGAGGTCTCCTCAACATAACATACTACTACTACTACATACAACTACATACTTACTTTTCATTTCATTTATCATTTGACGTTGCGTTGCGTTGTTGTTAGTCAGCTTCAGATCCAATGCATATGTATCTTTTCCTGCTGATATTCATAGATTCATTTCGTTTCGCATCAACTCAAATCTATTCATCTTATACGAAAAACCGACATCTGCAACCGATGATGCGTAAGACAGCTACAATACAAAAAACAATGCAATGGCCAATGTGATGATGATAAAAAGTTCTCTAATACTCATAAAAAGTCTATGCTATTATGAAAATGAAACAACGAAATGAGGTGCATGCAATATGATTACGATATGTGAGCAAAGCATAATATAAATGGTGGACTTTGATTGAGTTAGATTTTATTTTAGTGAAACGAGACGAGAAATGCTATGCTTACTGTGCCTGGCCATAATAGATAGCCGATCACGACGAATATTTTTTTGGGGAGTTATG
>JAHZMX010005988.1:0-69086 GCA_027743895.1 Seira musarum | reverse complement strand
ATGAAAACGACAGCATTTAACCCTTTACTCAGCTACGTCCTTACTGCTGTTTTAACTGCACTAGTTAATAATGAATATCTAATTAGCCCAAAAGCACTACTGCAAAAAAATAAGCAGAAAGGAACAAGGTGAAGTTTTCTTTTCGTTATGTCGTTATGTGTATGTTTGTTGTCATAATCATTATATCATATTCATCCGCATCCGTGTGTACGAACATTTTATAAAAATTATCGGACACGCGTAACTATTTAAGAAGCATCAATTGCAAATAGGTACGACAACGTAATCAATCATCACTCGACTAGTACACAATGTACGAAATTTTATTGCATAGATGCATGTTGCATGACCTTTAATTCTTTATGGATACGTTACCGAGTACGGTAGTAAATACGTGCACACTGAATAGAGTCTATGCTAGTTACATAATTGGGGCTCAATTAAATAATTTTAAGGCCTTTTACACGGAACCATCACTTGATTTACAAGTCACAAAAAAGGATATTTATGTAAATTGAATGCGTAATGTTTGTTTACTGGAATAAAAGATACGAACTAGAACGTGAGAGATGATTCAAAGAATGAGCGAATGGTACATAAATGGTAAAAAAATGTTTTGTTTGGGTATACGTATGTACTTATGCTAGACGTTATCAAAAATGATGCTGATAAATAAATATTTCATGTAATGATGGGCAAAGTGCAAGCAGAGTAAATTCAGTGTGTGAATGGGAATTAGCATGAATTGAAATGATTGTATCGCATAGTGACGCAACTTGAGATTTGAATTAGAATTGAAATATCGTACAGAGATGATCCGCTGAAATAAGATGACGATGATGATAATGATGACTATCTTAAAAATTGTTAAAGATGTGAGAAATCAATTAACACCTGAGTGATCCGTCGCCACCCGCCACGGGAGGCCGGTGGAGAGGATTTTTTGTTTTAATTTATGATTATGATGAAAACGGAATGATGCATGCATGCATACGCATACTAATAATAGGCGAAAGTGTGTAAGAACCTGAGGAGAGTGATGCTTCTCAAGAATTTCCAGACATTTATTTAATTTGATGTCAACAGTCAGTCAATTTCATTGAGAGAGTGAACTCAATCAAAGACAATACATACGTCAGTGGTCATTTGCAAGGATGCAAAATGTACCTGAGCCATATCGTGAAGAGATAAATTTGATGCAGTTTGTAAAGGTATTTACTCAAATGTACCTCAAAAAGAATATGATCAATGATCATAGTGGCGACACAGAAGAAAGTACTTTTTAGAAGCAAATCGAATTTACGTTGGGTGGCGAGGTGGATTTTCCAAACTTTTCAATCAATCAATGAGCACAATGCTAACTTTGATGAAGAATTCGAAGAGTTTCAGTAGACTTGGAAGACTCGGATGATTCATTCAAGGTGTTGAAAAGAAAAAAAAATAAGTGATACAAATTCATGGGCATAGTATTATGAGTTGGCATTCCAACAGAGAATTTATTTTTTATACTCATGGCAAAAATTAGAAACATAATGTGATGATGCATGTGCATTATTGAGTTAGTACATTGTATGGCGTGGCGGATCAATGACTTAATTCTTTCGCAAATTCCGTGATCAAGTCTTGTCCTGCTTACCCATTTCAAATAAGTATTGGTGTTCTCTAATACAGACAATATTTATATTTCTCAGAGAATGAATGAGTGAGTCGAATGAGCACGAGCAATGCTAGGCTATCATACTCAGATTCATTTACGTCAGCAAGTTTGTATGTATGTAGTTATCATTTCATTTCATTGACTTTGAATTAAAGGCCTATTTAAAAAGATAAACAAAAGTGCGAGCAAAAGTGCAGCTACACTATAATTTCCTGATTGATAATGGGGAAATACCCAAAAAGAAGAAGAAAACGTTAGGCTCACGTAAGTAAATGTACGTAGCACTTAACATATTCAAGCATTTAAACATTATTTCTTTGAGTTACAAAAAGGTAAATAAGTATGCAATAGATGATCTCTGCGATTATTTTTGAGCTTCAAGCAGTGAACTTCATTGAGGCATGCAAAATGTGATGACATGCAAAACCAACATAAAAAAATCGAGCGAGTATGAGCGTGTGTCAGATTACGGCGTAAAGGTATTTTCTTTCCTAGCATTTCATCAAGATGAATCATCATCATCATCATCATAATCATCGTCAAAAGCAATATCATAGAAGTGCAGTGGTGTACTCCCATGTCATGCCTTCGCATGAAATCAAGGTGATTTCCACAAAATGAATATGAAGCGAGATGATGAAGAGAGCAGAAACAATGTTGCAAAAAAAAAAACGATATTGTGTGTTAGTCTGCTAAGGTGAATTGAGAGTTTTGTAATGTCATTAATCTCGGCAATGAATGATGCATCCATCCACCAAGCAGAGCATAAGGTCTAAAAACGATACACAACGTTTCCCCAGTGACTACCTCAACTTGGACGTGAGCGAGTAGGCAAAATGAAGAAAGATTGGGAGCTACAGATTCACGCTTGAAAATCCGCATATCTTTTGAATCGCAAATGAGATAGTTACGTCTAGAAGAAATGAATGAAAAAACTTACTACGCTACACCCATCCACGCAAATCTCTCCTTCCAGTTCCGCTTTTGAGGAAAAAGATGAAATGATGTGATTACTTACTTAAGCTTGGCTAGTCAATGTAGGCTGATCACAAACCAGAGTAAATTTGCCAACAGGCGTCATCATCACCATCATCATCAACATCATTATGAGTGAATGAATGAATGAATGAAGCTTGGACCAACCATCCTCCTCAATTTTTTTACAAGTGTGTGTGTACGTAACACATAAACTACAAACGTAGTCGTCGTACGCGTAGGTAGCAAATAAATAAAGATAGACAAGCCCTCTTTCTCGTGTAACACATTCCTAGCACATTGCGTTTCATTCATAAAAATGTGGGTATCCTATGGAACAGTCAATGTCAAAGAAACCAGAAGGCTTGCTTTGCTCAAACCGACTACTACTACTGCCTCTAAAAAACACACACTCGCTATAAGTATACCTACAGAAATGCCAACTGAAATGAAAATGCCAACGGGAAGGAAGCATGCAAGACCATTATTATAATGCTACCACTTCACTATAGGGAATAATGAATGAATGAAAAGTGTATGAATCATAACGTGCAATGCCGTGGCGGTAATACGATGGAAAATGCGAATGAGTAAGCAGTGCAGAAAGAAGACGAACAGGCAAACGAGAGGTAAAAAAAAGAATGAATGAGCGTAAATTTTTTTGCGATGGTGATGTGATGATATATAATCAAAAATAGTATCAAGACAACACAACGCAACGCGACCACATAATTAAGCATGCTGTTAAAAAGGCAAGTGCAAAAATCTATTTATGAATGAATTATATAATGCTAATGTCATGTTCACTTACAAAATTTGAGCACATTTTAAGACTAACCTACTCCAATACACCTACAAGAAAGAAAATAGAGAGTGAGAAGATAATGACAGTGACGATGGAAAATGCTAGGAAACCAGTGCATTATTCATCGTGTTCATGATCATCGCGCCTAGCTATTTTCAGTATGCAGACAGTTCAGTGTTTGTTGTTTCATTCCTAGGATGATGCATGCATATCTCGTTTCCTTGCACTAGCACAAAAGTGCAAGTTGCAGGAGGCCAAACAGAAAATGTTAACCCTTCGACCTCGTGTTTACATTTGACTGTCGCATCGCACCCACTACGTTACGTACATATTTCTATTATAGAGGCCGTTACCGCGTAGATATACTTACGCGGTTATGATTGTTCATTTGCTTCAGTCTAATGAAGATGGTATGTCACAATGTTTTATGGTAATCAAGTAGTTCGTAGTTATTTGACTCGACCCTACTGTGAAAAGCGTGCAATTAAAAATGCGTGACTTTTTTCAATGTCTCGTTCCATTTAACATCAATCATGCAGGCAGATAAAGAATTCGATAAAATAATGATGAATGTCTGCGCATTACTTATTACCATTATATTTTATTTTAAAAAATGCAAAAATCTCATAGAAAAATTGGTGTAGAGAGTAGTGAAGTGAGACAGTCAGAATAAATATTTAGTAGTAAGGTGTAATTTTTTATTGCTTTTATAAGTTCTACATCCATCCATAAAAGTAGTGTCAATTGATTAGATTAACAATGGGGATTTACCAAGTAACGTTTGACGACAGCACAGTTCGGTAAAATAATCATTAGGAATATGATGACGCGTGATGAGATGAATTCATTTTTTATATTGTATAATATCAGGTAAAAAAAATTACTGATAAATGAAGGGGAAAACAAACGTTTATTAGAATCGGGAAAAGAAGGTTTCGTTATAACATTTATAACTTCTCCTTCTTAATTTTTTTTGTTTTGTAAAATAGCTTATGCAATTTAAAATCTAATGGTAAGCTCACCATCACAATGGGAAGATTTAAAAGTTCAACAAAGAATTCATGCCCATTTAATTAAGCTTAGTACCTTAGCTATACGAATTTTTTTCTAAATCAAAAATGACTGGAAAAGTCCCATAATAAGTTAAATGATGAAATTTCAGGGATTTGTTTATTTTGCTAACTACGCATGATGCGCAAACATTTTTTATATATTTTTATAAAAGGACGAATAAAGAACCACTTGACATATGATAATATGCAACGATGTTGCAAAATGCAGCTTGTTGTGTTGACTGATTAGATAAGAGGAGACAATAATGACTATGACTAATACTTTGAAATTAATATAAAGTTTCAGTGTAAAGGAGCTACAGATATTTTTTATGATGATCATGAAGATAATAATAAAGCAGTCCCATTATTATCATCACTATCACTATTATTAAAAATATGGGGTTTTCCTGGGAATGAGTGGCATGCCACTATACTTGGAAATTGGCGAGAGAAGACGACACACAAATCATTTTGTAGGAAGGAAAAAGCTTCTTCAAGTCGAAAGTCATCAAAACATTTATATCAGACAAACTCGTAACCCAAGCAAAGAAGGAAGGTGGAGATGTGTAAAAACAGTTCGTTTAAGGAACACCTTTGTAGACAATTGTACTCGTACCCGACTCATCTGTACTCTGACTTCAGCTAGCCATTTACCTCAATGAATCTGCATGGACATGTAAAGGAAAAAGGTTAATGAATGCGAAAAAAATAAATGGTCCACTCTACTCAGCGGTTTGCATATCATGCCGAAGTACAATGAGTACTAAAAAGTAAAGTAGTAACAAAGTTTGTACTTATTGTACATGAACTTGGCAAAAGAAAAATTTTTTTCACGAACACAATGTCGAAATGCCGAGCTGTAGACGGACAGAAGCTGAGGCAGGCGGCAAGGAAAGATTTTTTAATAGCATCAGATCAAATCCATCTACAAAAATTAGCAACTGACTGGTCAACAAGGAGCCGGATGCGGTTGCATGCGAAAATTCACGGTAAAAAATGAAACATATGCAATTGTAACAAGAATAGAATTTTCTAAATATGTGTGGCTCTGTATATGTGGCACTCCATCATATTAGCTTAAGCGGATTTTGGTGTTTGGTAGTTTTCTGCTCTACGTTCAATGCATGCATGCGTGCCCCACAATATTTAGATCCGTATATGCGATAATAAAAATTATAAGCTTGGATAAAAATACAACATGTGTTAAGATAAGAGTTGAGTAGTTAAGCCTGGGCAATTTTTAGAGAAGGTGCGTAGGCTTAATGCTAATGTTAAGCGAGCATGCACTACTGCATGGACAATAATTAGGACAAAACCCCGAAACGATCAAATCCAAGAATAGCAAATTACAATGCAAATTTGCATTACATAACAATAATCCACTACAGTTGAAGACGAAAGTGAGTAAAGCGCCACAGGATCAAGCGAGACCATTGCAGTTTCTTATGACTGCACAATTGCCAAAGCCAAGTTTGTACAACAACAGCAACTGCCAAAAACCGATGATGATGAGGATGATAACAGACTAACCAGCAATCCACCGAATTGAACAATACGTGAGCTTGATTACTTGGAAGCCGTTTGCAAGAGAATGAAGGAAAAAGGAGGAGGATGACGAATACAATGTTTTTTATGCTTGCAGAAAAGTAAGTAGTATGAAAAAGCGTGATTGTATCGTGCCGTCGTTCTGGCGTACTCTTCGATGATTCCACTTTTTTTCGTATATTGTTTGTGCTATATACTTATGTCTGAGTATGCATCTATCTTATATGATGGAATTTATTGTTGCTTTGGTAGTAGGTAATGATGATGCATAAAATCGAGAGAGAAGCAAAACTCATCTTTCTTGACATCCTGAATTAACTGAAGCCTGACTTTTACGTATTTTCGGACAAGAGGAAAAGACTCAAGATTCCGTGTTAAATTGTTTTTAAGCTTTACCAGTGAATCGCTCTGCGTAATAGCATCATGGCCTGGCCTGTCAAAAGATACGACGACGATGATGATGATGATGATGAAAATGAACAGTGTGACTCTTGACTTGAGCTTCACCAGAAGCAGAGCCAAACCAGAACCATGTGCTTTCGCACATGTTTAGTACACAAAGCAGGGGGCATCTAATATGCGTAATTGACTATAGTTTAGTAAGTATAGTATATACATGAATGTCTGTATGTACTTATTATTTGCATTCATGTGGGCTCTAGTTGTGCAGAGATACAATTTGCTAATCACATAATCCACACGCGTAAAAATACGTAAGTGAGTGTGCGAGCTTTGTTATGTTGTGGGAGGAAAGAGCGCTGAATCATCATTCTGTCTGCATGTCTCCTTGCGCTTGCTGGCTTCATGAGAACCATGACCTTTCCTCTGCAAACCCATTTTTATTGCACTGCACTAGCCGCACTAGCTTTCTTCCTTTCCAGTAACTTTTAATCGATATGTAGCGTACCTACTCACTACTACAACCGAAGTACATTGGTCTCGCACGTCGTACACCCACAACCTACTAAAGAACATACGAATATTTTTGCAAAGTGTACAAAAATTTGGACTAAAGGCCTTACATAAGTATGGGTACGTATAATCATAATTGTGATGATTTGTGTGACTCGGCCCCGGTCGTGTGGCGCCTATTGTCGCCTGTCATATTGAGATCCGACCAATCCTTCTTCCTGGCTGATTACGACTTGACTTGGCAAGGCTTTCCCATGTTGTCAAAAATGAAATTATTATACACGGAAAAAATAATATTATGAGAACTGAAAATGGGAGTGAGACCCCCTACGCTTTCCAGATCATTTGCTAATTCTGAAGGGAAGATTAGTCACTTTTTTCAAAGAATATGAGTGCGACGGCACGACAAGACGGTGCATGCAAATTTCTGGTGATGAAGGCGCTAGCTGCTCCGGATTAACCAAACCAGCAGAGGAAATCGTACCGGTGCGATGATGAGTTACCTGGGATTTGCTTGCAAAATATATTAGACATACACAAACCTAATGTGGAACAGAAAAGAATAGTTTGTTTGAGTTTGCATTGTGTCACGCAAGGAAAATCAATATGCTGTAAGGTTAGCAAGGTTGTTATTGCAATTGCATTGCATTTAGCCTGTTCATATATCATGAGGCTTTCCATGTCAAATGTCGCTTTTTTATGTAAGCGATGCATCTGCTGTAGAGACATGTAAGTATAGGAGAAAAGAAAAAAAAATCATGAAATTAGGTCACCTTTTGTCTTTTATTGTTGAACTAAAAATTGGGTAACATCATCTTACACCTTTGCCACTGCACTCAGGACACGTAATGTACCATCATATAAGAAATGAAAAGGTGTACAAGCAAGGTGGGCGAAACAGTGTAAAGGAATGACAGAATTTAGCTCATCATCTATAAAAAAATCGTCATCCCACAAAATCACTCAGTTAGCACTGTGCCATCCCACAAAAAGTATTATTGGTTATTGGTAATAACGAGTGACCAAAAAATGCAAAATGCTGAAAAAGAGTTGTGTATTGTTTCATTCCAAAAAAGAGATGGGATGACATGACAGGTGTATGAAGTCATTCCGTTCTAATCAGCCTACATTAAACCTTAAATACCATCCATATACGAGTTAAGGCTTGGCCCACTTCACTACTCGGAATTTGAGATAGAATGCAGGAAAACGGTAAAAATTGATATCGTTTTCTCATTATCAATTGCATTTTTTTAAAACACGTAAGCAGTGTTCGTCCAGCATCCTTATTTAATTTGATGATGATGATGATGCGAATGATTATCGTCATCGGGATCATGTGAATGTCGAAGAATTGAGGAGGGTCAAATCAAATGAAAATCCGGATTTGATTATTATTTATTTGATGTGTTATTTGCACACGCAAACTCAACACCCTTTTTTCTGCCCAATCTCCACCTTGACTTTTTCATGTAATTTGTGAATATTTGTTCATATTTGAAAAATGGAATTTCGACTGGGATTGAAAAAAAATCCTTTTGCGGTTTTTATTATTTTGGATACACAAAATAACAAAACGTGTTTTTGACCCATGCAGTTTTATAGTTGAGTTTTGTCCGGGAGCGTGATGAAAAAAGATCGGACAGTTCCGTTAAATCAGGATAAAATAATCTGTCATTGCCACTTATGACGTGAGAGTTTTCGCTCGTAAATTTTTGCTGGACCCATCATATCGCAATTCCAATGTCTAAATTACATATTGTTCATTGTGATATTGGAGATAAACAAGAGTTACACTGTAAAGCAGTAGTCCACTTTTTGGAACTGGAATGGCAAGGTCGTTAAAATGAAATGAATGGGACAAAAGAGACTGCAGAAGATGACAACAACGATAGCAAAATGAATTACTTAATCTAAATTTTTGCAAACACAGCATGTATAATAATCCAAATGATGAAATGATTTGTGTGATGGGATGATGTGGTTTGCGATGCATACATAATTGCATTACCATTTGCTATTGTTTGACTCTCTAGCAAGCACGAAAATGAGTATCATCATCACCGTCAGCAGTATCATCATGAAAGTCAAAAAAAGACTTTGTACATGCAGAGAATGAAAATACATTGTGTAAAATGAATCTCAGCAAAGATGACGGACAACGGATCATATGATAAACAAGTAGGCAAAATCAACGTGAAGTTACGTACGGAGCGGAGGAAGCTCTCGAGTAAATATTGACCATATTTTTCAACTGAGATAATCATTTGGCGATGCATTCAATTCAAATTACATCATCCCCATCATCACACCATCCGAAATCGAATCCGATCGCAATCAATCGTTTATCGCTTGTCACCTTCGTCTTTATAAACAAACAACCAACTCAAATAAAGCAAAAATTGAAGCCATGAACTTGGCTTCTATGCAAAATCTCCAACAAGTAAAAATTATCCATAATAAAAAATAAACAAATCAAAAACCACGCACAGGTATATTCTTTTACTAATGTGCAAATCCCAATTGATGTGCAAATCCCAATTGATGTTTGTACAATTTTTTACTCCCACATTGAAAATATTAAAATGAAAGCGATACATGCTCCTTTGAACGCATGTGCATATTTTGGACACGTCAACTACATATACTAATTTTTTTCATTATTGCAACTTTGGGCACAAGAAAAACCTGTTTCTTTTTTCGGCTATGCTCATTATAATAATCGTATCATTAAAAAGTAGACATAAGTGTGTGGAATGTACTCGTCATGTGCACATTTGTCACTTTTTGAAAGAAATAAATGTCACTTGCCAGCGTATAATGCTCCGATGGAATTTTTATTGTTCAAATAGTCGTAGCATGGAATGAGCAAATAAAAAAATACGTTTTTGGTGATACCGACGACGACATGGGGATAGATAGTAAAAATGCGTTTCCCATGACGTTTTTCTCAATGAAACATTGACTCCTCCTGAGCTGACGATTTTTTTTTTTCTGAATGAGAATTACCCTTGCCCTTGAATGTTTCCCTAGAAATTTTACTATGTCCTATAAATAAATTGGTGCACGATATTGAAATTGGTTCAAAACTCCGAGTGAATGAGGAGAGGTGCACAGGTAATTATGAAAGGGTGATTATGCTGAGACGAGAGAGTGATTGTAATGTTATTATGAATGAATCACGGGGATGGGAATGAATGAAATAGTTTTCGGCTCCTTATGACCTAGAGAAGGTGAGGAATGCAGACAAGAAGAGACAAAGTCAGTCAGTCAATCGGTTTTGGGGCAGTGCAGTGGTCGGTCAGCCGTCGGTTTCTTTGAGATTTACCATCGAATCGGGAAACGATGAGCTCATATTTTTTCCTCGTTTGAAGTAAGTGAAAGCAAAAGCTCACTTCGTGGAATAAGAATATTAACAACCCAGCTTAAAAATTGTATTAATCGGAGTGCATCCATTGTAAGTACATACGTGCACATTTTTTTGGGGTAAAAAATTCGGACCAAGCCATGACGTTGGTTTGGATTAGGGGTCAAACTCCCTCAAACTGAAGAATTTTTGGTAGGGTCTGCTTATTTTTAAGAAGATATTTCACAGAAATGTATCGCGTTCATCATGATTTCTTAAAAAGAACTACAATACAATGCGGCTTTTGAAGAACAAATAAAATCGCTAAAACACAAGTGGGTAAGGTAAGCGGGGTGCGTAGCTTCAGAACAATAGAGTATGCTGATCCCTATAATTGAAAAATATAACCTTACCAAACAATTTATGTATCATTACTTATAAGATAAGTATGATTCATCAACAAATTGTAAGATCTTTTTAAAAATTGAATGAGGAGATAAATTGACGGTCATCTTGATGTTGATACACATAAGATGGTAAAAGGCAAGACAAGGTGCGAACACAAAATGTTTCACCCAATTTTCTTCTCGACATGAAATTCACTTAACACATGTTTTCGTTCCAGCAAGCAACAATTGACTTTTTTATCACTGCTTCCGATGGTTTATCCGAAGAAAAGGATCACAACTAGAAAAAACAATGCGGGGGCTGAGTTGGACAGACTTGATATACATTTTTTTAACCCATGGATCCTACAACAACACATACCTGGCACTATAAGTATTTACTTCTCAAGACAAAGTAGTACGGACGTCATCACAAAAAAAAGTGAAAAAAACCGACATTTTTATTCCTTTTGTAACTGTCGACTTTTTTTTATGAAATCACCATCACCTAATATGCCATAGGATTTGACACTTTTGTTACCGCATGAAAAGTGTAGATGAACCTTTTTTGTTGAAACCCTTTTTTTCTCGACGAAGAGAAAAATTATAGAAGCCTAGAACGATTTTTTCCACGTTGCACTATTACTCTTGTCTTTTTAAGAAATTTGAGCTATTTATTTATTTATTTTTCTGAACGTTTTCATTTTTGAATAGGAAAGGCAAACAGGAGACAAAAATTTATAGACCTTCAACCCTTTTTGAAGGTAGTAATGCAGTGATGATGACGTTTGTTCCTCCATCCGAAACATTCAGATATTGAAAAATCTAGACCTTTTTCAGGGAATACCACCCAAAAGTGATTTTTTATTGGAAAAGGCTTTAAGTAAGAAAGCTTGAGAAAAAACCGATTTGTTTCTAAGGGATAGATAAAATGCAATGGGTAATGACGGTGATGATGATGATGAGAGTGGAAACATTGGGATACGTGACGTGTGAAACTGATCTATTAAAATAATTTGCATTTTTTTCATCCTAAAAATAGCCACAATAAATTCAGTGACGAGTGTGTTCAACGTTCCTCTGGAATTCCGAATGGGATTAGGACTAAAGAAGTCACCAGAAAAATGAGCTGGATTTGGACTATGAACCTTTTTGAATTGAAGGAATTTCGTTTCGTTAAGGATTTTGAAAAAAAGGTTCCTATTCTGTCCGTAAACTTCTGGAAATTTTTCTGACTCAGTCAAATGTAACATCATAATAAAAAGTAAAGCCTATATTTTTCGGTGCAAATACAATTGCCAAGGTCACAAAGGTGCAGGACACCTACCGTGAAAGGTCTAGGTTTTTACGAAACATGCACTAATACTTTAGTGGATTAAAAATTTAAATAAGTGCTGTGACGTGCGTGCATTTTTTCTCAATCTCTTGCTTGCAATTCATCTTAAATAATTTTGGTAAATATGGTTTTCGGTTTAGCCACCTTAGCCAGCAAAATATGTGCATATGAGTTTGGATACGAGAATAATTCATGTCATACAATAACAATATTAAACCACAATTAATTTGTTGCCAGATGATACTGAATTTAACAATGAAACCTGAAGACTAAAACTATCTAATTGTTAGCGGAGAAAGTAACATCATTTTAATTACCTCGTAGATGAGTCAAAATGTTTCCTCCAAATCCTGGATTTTTCTCTGTTGAGTATTCCCGATCACCATCACATAAATTTTTGACATTACATCCCGATGCGGAAGATCTTCTTTTTTGGGCAAACTCCAAATAATTAGTGATAATGCCGATAATGACCGAATTATAAATAAACCTCATATCTCGGCTCTGGTTGCTCGTGGAGAGAGAATGCAAATATTTTAGCTCCATTTTGAAGATTATTTCTTCCGAGAATAGTTCTTGTTTAAAAAAGTTACTTGCGCCTCAAATTTAAATATTCAAATTGATTGCTCTGAAAAACAAACTTTTCAGATACTTCTGTTGAACTAATTGAATGTCATTGCATAATCGTCAGTCTCCAAGGCGCTCAAATATTGAAATGCATTACATTTTACAATATACTTATACTGTAGTTCCGGCGTGCGGTCCGTATGTTTTTTTTTGAGAATGACGACATCAGTTCGGAGAATTGCCATTTTTGTAACTAATTTAATGAGCAAGAATGAAAGGTAATGCATTCGAATGGAGGAACGAGCAAGAAACCCATGCAAACCAAGTACATATACGATGTTCGAAAACGTTTGTCAAGTTCATGTTCTGACAGGCTTGTTCTGGAGGACAAGGACAACATCACAAATCACAACCGCAAGGAAGTCTCCAGCTCCAGATAGACCGAACACGTTCAGATTCAGCTTGATCAATGGAAAGGTATGTGCCAACCAAGGTAGGATCCATGTAAAGTGGCTGTAGCTGCAACATCGGCTGAATGAGTGCTTATGAGCAGTAGCCTATGCTTATGCAATACAACGACACGTACTGACATATAGCTCATGTCAATACAGATTCGAGTTCGAGTCACACCAGCCAAAGAGAGATAAGCAGATTCCTGGATTCGAAATTCGAATCAAATGCATCCTTTTCGGAGAACTGGAACTTCTTCCTATCATTATTGATCATGATGGACCGTAATGGTGTTTATAATATGTAGGTAGGTAACAAAATACCAGCAACCGTTACGTCACAGCAACGTTTTAAAACGGTTTTACTCTTCATTTTACTGACTTGGAGGTTGGACGGGCCAGCAAAGCAAATGGTATTACATAAAAGTTAAGTTTGACTGGAGTGAAGTCCAGTATAGTCAATGACATTCACAAGTCAATTTCCATTTGGTGAATAGGGATTAAATTATACTCAATCAATTCAAGTAAAGTGGATTGTGGACTGTGGAGCGCCTTTATCTATTCATCCAGACGGAACCAAAACAGGTGTTTTGGAAAGTATCTTGGCACGAATCATGAAAATATCATTGGCTTGATCAAAGGTCAAAAGCTTTTACTGAATGAACAAAAATTACTCTACATTGTTTACAAGTGTTCTGTCTGGGTGCGAAAATTAAGCCGGGTCATCTGTATGTTTACAGTTAATCATTGATATGAAACACAACTTGAGCAGATACAATTATATTCCTGTGAATTTCACTGCAAGGAAATCCAAATATAAAAGTTGATTGATGCATTATGTTTACGGGAGAGAACTTCAGAAGCGTATCATTTGAATCGTCAAAACTGAGATGAAGAAGAAGAAGCCTGGACAATATTACGCTATGAAATAAATTTTTGAATGCTCATGCCAATTCAGCACAAGACGAAACCATCTCCATTAAATTTGCTAATAAAATATTGCTTGCACGATAAATAATTGCATAACGCAGTGTAATTAAGAACAAGGAACAACCACCTTCTATACCATTCTCTTTTTAGAAGTGGTCGAGCGAAAATAGTTTCTTGATTTTTCTGTTCATTTTAATTTCTGAAAAATTTGAATGAGTCAGTCATGTGTTTTCTAAAAGTGAGACTAAGTTTGCAAATCCACTTGCTCAGGCTGAGCTGGTTGGTTTCAAGGGAAATGGAGTTTCAGATAACACTTCTAGGTACCGCGAACATTTCATTGACTTCTGACAGCAACCGAGGTCGATTCAGTGTAAATCGTGGAGTGACCAATTCGTTCGGGTTTAGGCCTACTGTTCACGTCATACCTGGCCTGGATTATATAGACTCTGCTCTTTCCGGTGAATGTGATCATTTGATATACACACAGGCATATGAATAATTGATTTATTTGTTATGAATATGAATTAACCACTTAAATCTTATATTCTAAGTATATTGCCAGATAGGAGTCACCAAGCATCCCTAGTTTGCGGGATGAGAAATATGCTTACCTACAAATTACGCATAAATTAGCAAGGGGTCACTATTCCAGGAGAATCCGTACAGAGTTTTCAGATTAAAGTTTCATATTTTAATGAAACATCTCAAAGATCTAACTCTTGCTGTAGGCCAGGTTGAGGAGAAAGAGGGAACATTAACCGTCAATGGCAGCGGCTTAAACGACCCTTCCTTTTCATATGAATGAAGAAAGGAGGCGAAAACTAGAGATGAGTGATTGTTACGCAATTCAGATACAATAGAATGGTGTGTGTGAATGTGAGTAGGAATCTGGCCTGACCGATAAAAATAAAGGATCTCCCTTGATTTGTTATCACGTTAACAAGGAACAAATATGGTGTGAACATAGCCGCCGTGATCATGATGATCAACATGGTATGCGTGGAATGGCTTGGCCCGGCCTTTTTTATATTTTGGATGGGGATTGAAATTCTGAGGGATGAACGATGAACTGTTAGGTTAACTTATATTCTTTATTCTTCGTACAATAGGTTGAATTAGTGTAATTTCGTAATAACAAGCTTAAGCAAAACAAGTCCGGTAAAGTGATGTTGAAAAAGGTTTTTGATATTGTTTTTAGGGAACGAAAGTGTGTGTGTGTATTTGTGTGAAAAAAGAGATTTCATTAACCTGTCATTCCTAACAACATGGTGTAGCGAAAGGTAACTTGGACGTAATTCATGATTTCAGCGAAACTGCATCCATTCATGGAGTCAACTTAGGGTTTTGTTCAAGAAAGGCAATATAATGGATTGAATATTTTGGAATGTGTACTATGCAAAAATTAAAAGAAATAGGAACCTTTGTTAACTGGTTTTTATGGCTTGGGCTTCTTTTCTGCAATAAAGAGAAATGAAATGAAGGAGAAATGTAACAAACAGAGCAGCGACTGACTGACTGCGAACCGAAGCAAGCGAGCGAGCAAAACTTGGAACTGTGTGGCGTGAGCCCGCCTTGAGTTGTGCTGGCTGACGACTCGGCAAAAATTATCAGGAATTCGTGGAAAACATCAAAATAGTGCATGGTGTGGGAGTGGAGGAACAATACGATAAGTGCACCGTTTAATTAGAGTAATAAATAACTTGAAAGGAAAAGGTGTTCCAAGTAGTATGCACATTTTTAGGTATGTTTCATTCGTGTTAATGTACCACATCTACATTTTTATTTTTGGATTGCTGGAAAAAAATAAAAATATAACCTCTACGTTGATGATGACGATGCATTCATATCTACTTCTTTCCAAGTTTCGAAGGTGAAACACATCACGCATGAATGGACTACAATTTATAGCAACTTCCTCTTTATTCTAATTCACCGAAAATTGCGTTTGTGCGTTAATAAGTGAAATTGTATTACGTGTCCCAACAACAATCAGTGCTATATACCATTTGAAGTTTTTACAAGTAAAATTCAGTCAAGTATTTTTTTCGTTATTACACTTAATTTTCAATGATACTGTCACTCAACTGTGGTTCAGGTTACATGCAAAAGCGACAAACGAAAGGCATTTGAGGGTAATATGAGACGTAATAAAACAGTTTCTACCTCGTCCCAGTCTTACGATTTGATAAACTTTTCGAAACAACGAGCCTGGTTACGTTGCGGTTGTATTACAATATAATGTATCTCCATCGAACTCAGCAAGAATTACCTACTTTTTGCCTATTTTGTTCTGTCACTGCTGTAAAGTTATTTTTTTATCATGCTCGCAATTCTTACAGAGGGAGGGGTACAAAAAAATTCTAGACATAAAAATTTGCTTGGAATGCACACAATTGCGTTCATACCAAAAATATCTAGAATTATCCAAAAGTCGTAAACATTAAGTTTATAATTCTTTTTCGTTCGTTACATTTTTCCAGGTAGAGAAGGAGTTGTCTGTAAGTAAGTATTTCATATCCTCCAGGTAAGATTAGCTAATTAAAAGGAAAGCTCCAGAGAAATTAAAGCACTGGGAATTTGCGTCTGCATTAGATGATGTGTAAGAGGTCTAGATCGGTATCAGTCTGAATGGGTATTAATTCCAGTTAAAAATCCTCATAGTTGGAGTGGTAAGGCGCCTGCTGAGACAGCTATTTTACCATGCTATAGCATTTATATAAAAGTCATACGATTAGGAAGGTGATGTTTTTCGCACATAGCCATTCCACCTTGAAAAAGTTCAAATGTAATGCTGAATTCAAGGTGAAGAAAGTAAAGCAGAGCAGACCAGAGCACGGGGAACATTAAAGCTTGGCAAATTCTTTGCAATTAAAACTTTTCGATCGTTTAAATGTTTTTGACCAATTCACATGGCCCAAGTAAATACATGGTAGTAATTTATCAACATCAAAACATTCAGTTTAATTATAATTAAGCGTTTAAATGTATTTGTTTTAATAATGCACTTCTTGTTTCCTTATCATGATCATAGATCATTGGTCTCCAATCCGATTTATACCTACTTCTGCCTGCCTTGAGCGCTTTTGGCGCCGGAGATGTTCCAGTTCTGGCTACCTGTTCTTCCCATTACTACTCATAAGAAGAAGTCAGAAGACCATAACAAACAAGAAAACAGGTTTTTTACTACAAGTGAACTTCCCTTTTGTTGCTACTTTTAGGTTAGGATAGGATAAAATACCATTTTAAATACTGTGTGCCGCCTCGTAATACTTATGCAATTGGGCTAGTAAAAATGATACTGCTTTATCATAATCACTTGCATTATTAATTAGGTGACTTGATCACGAATGCATTTTGCCAAGAACTAGCAATTTGACACTTCACAGAAGCCCGTGCATTCAAATTCATGGAATGGTTCATTTGTATTGTTATCCTTAGGCAAGTGCATCCTACGTTTGTCGATGTCAACGTTCGTATTATGAATAGCATTAACTCGAGAGTCAAGACAGGAGCATTGGTCGGCCAACCATAAATTTGGTCTCCTAAATGAACGGGAAGGGAAGGGGTGTCTCGACATGACAATTGATTTCTTACTTGGTAGATCTGCTTGTTTTACTTTCCGCTAGATATAAGACCTTGTTAATAAGGATTCTTTGAATTCTCACGATTACCGAATTTTCAAGAGAAAAAGGTCATCGCATGAAATCATTATTTAACACTACTAAATACATTGAATACATCTAGTGTCGACTTCAACTGCCAACTGGAAGTAAAATTTTCCATTTGGTAAGTAAATTGTGGCACGACATTGATGGTTAGCATTTACTCTTGCAATCGGCCGATATTCTGATATCATCAATTAGCTTTATTGAAAAAAACGACGGTTCTAACCGTTAATTTTAAAGTGTCAAGAAACCTTGTACATTATGGATTATAAAGCAATATTATGTCATAGTTCAGGCGATTATTTAACGTCGAGGCGTGACCACACATTGGACCCTATACAACAGACAATATTGTTTCCGGTATAATGCTTTGAAACAATCAAAATTACATCATTGCGCCGCGTGCTTTAAAGAGAGCTCATTATTTAAAGACAGATTTTAGCGATGTATTGTGTCTCTTTGATTGTGAACCGCCTTGTTAATTTTCTTAAAGTAAATATGTAATAGTCGAGTTCATAATTATGAAAAAACGTATTATACATTATGTCATAAATACTTGTAGAGAATATAATTGAATTCTCATTGATTTACATTACATTAGCTTACTTGCTCTTCTGTGGTTATCGTTAAAGCCGTGATTGGGAATGCCTACGTATAATGGTAAATATAAATACAATGAATGAGATCATCATGCAGAGCATGACGGAATACGAAGATGCTCACATCTCAGGAGAAAATTGTAATTTCCTGGTCCTCTTACACCTTTCACAAATATTGTATTTTGCTATGAACAGATGAGTTCATTATTCGCCGAAATGTTTTCATTCATGTTTGTTATGTTTTTTTAAATTCAATCTTATGTCATTGTTCTACTTGCATCAATAATATTTTGATGACGCTTTGATTATGTCATTGAGCTTGATGTAAATACCGGTAAAATATTATGTCATTATTGGAATGTAATTGTAATTGTAATCCTCGTTCCTTCGACAAATTCTGACTTTTTAAGTATATTTCAGGTTGTTCCACAACCAATTAAAAGTTTGTTTAATTTCATGCTGACGTTTTTTATCGAGTAATATTCGCACGCATGTTTTTAATGGTTTAACTCGCGTATTTGGTAGGATGCGTCCAGAGGATTTGTGTACTTTTTTCATTCACGCATAGCATTTGTAATAGTATAATTGATATTAAGTATGATGCATTTTTAGGAGTTACAGTTCAAAGCACAAGGTCTACACGCGTATTTGACGCTTGACAATTTTCCATGCCGAACAGTTGTCAAGTTACTCCTCTAATTACGTCTATTTTGGTTCAAATCCTAGTGATTACCATCTTGATATGTGTCATGTCAATTTATACATGAACGTGCAGCAGTTCATCCGACCAAACTTCACGTCCGAGTCCAACCAACAGAGTTTATTGTAGTGTGTGCACATTACGTCATTCTCTATAGTTCTTATCCAAGCTATTTGCCGTATGGGTGCATTCTCTCGATTCGAAATTCAAATATGCTGTCAACGTAACCTTCATGCATGTCTTGCATCTCATTCTCATCTATTTTTAGCGTCCCTCGCCTTTGCATTGCACAATAATATGCATATAAGTAAATTATGATGTGCATACATGGATATATACATACTACTTATATTGTGATTTTTTTGCATCGCAAACGTGAAGCTGTTACAGTGAAATCCTTGCGATTTTGTTTGCATTTCCCATATTCACTTAACTTGAAGTTTTGACTTTATACAGGATCCGGAATTGGTTGATCAGACAATATTGCGCTGCAGTGATTGATCTTTCTAATTTTGATTATTATTTTTTTTAAAAATTGCATCATGCTAGCGTTGTCATTTTTTGTTATGACGCCGGTGTACTGCTTTCACGCAATCACAATCAGATCATCTCAGGATTGTTTGCTAATATGTCAATATTTATTCATTCATTCTCGTCAAGCAATATATTTATATTCCTATTCAACTATAATTGGTGCCAGCAACATCATATCATCGCGTCAAGTCTCATTAGCACCTCACAAATTTCATAAGAAATCCTTACAAATGCCTACTTCACAACTTGGCTTTCTATCATTATTTTTCGATCGTCGGCATTCGCATTGTTTCGGTATTCTATGACGGGGGCAATAATACTTTGTTCCAACTTCCTTAAACTGCTAATTAGCTCTGACTGTAAATCATTTTCTCTTGTTCGCATCCAGACTGGGGTTATGATCCGAATCCGGATCATAGCTTCTACTACTATTAAGTAAGTATATGTATTATGATGAAGATGATGATGTTGCTATTTACTATTCTTCAACTGGCGGTCAATCAATTCCTCCCTATCTTTGAGCGGAAAGTAATTGAACTCTTATACTCTTGGGACTAGCTATATGATTTTGTTTGGCCTACTCATTGATAATCTCATGGCTTGAATATTTGGGGTCAAGTTACTATCAACGAGTTACAGAGTCCTTCTTCTAGACCTGAATCAATGCCTATCTTTCCATCATACTTGCTTGTTGACACATACATACTACTCGGGCTGATTAAGAACCTCCGATGTCCGGTTTCCGTGATGTTGATGAGCATGATTACGCAGGAAATGTGTCATACTCTTGCCTAATTCCGTTTCCTACACTAATTAATTAAAGCATGTAAGATATGTGTGAAAAAACGTGACGTTCGAAATGATACATCAAATATTATGTCCATATATCACAAATCTAGGTAGGATGTTTTCGCTCCACTGCTATTTATCCTTGTCTTCCTCACTCTCCGTCTCTAATTGTTAGTTGTTTCTTTTGCGTTGGCCATTTGAGACTCTTTATTCATTTCATTCAACTAAAGTTAGATATATTAGAGTTGACATTTTCAAGTATACTTATGTAATTGTTTGAGAAATGGAATATTTGGTTCACTAACAGAAATCGGTCATCGAATCTTTTTTTCGATATTTTTCTCAGAAAAAGTATGATTGTGGGCATCATCTTCCGTTGAATAAATGTTCCATAAAATGCGTAGGTACTCTTTAGTTTTAAGGTCAAATTTTGTTAGCAATGCCATATGCCAAAAGTCCTCGGATTTTTTTTTTCAAAAGCAGGTCCGTTTCGATGGACTCATGAGAGTCACAATGCCATTATTGTGCTAATGCCCAACCAACAACATGATAGGGAAAGGATTGACGTCAATCTAAGCATCATCTTTATAGTATACGCGTTTTCGAAGAAGGAATTGGAGTAATTTTTTTCAAGTCATTGTATTCATACAACACAACCTTATTTGTCACAACCTGACTGAGAATTCCAAATTTACCATGACAAATTTCACATATGTATATTATGCTATTCAATAAAGTAACGAATGACCAAAGGACCAACAACGTTATTTTTATTTATAATAGACAAACCGAAATTACTTACCTTTTCAAAATTGCGTCCTTGCTGACTTCTTCAGAAAGATACTTCCTTCGGATTCTTCTCGACAGCCAGACCAACGCTTCGATCAAACTTACCTGATCGTATAGATTTTCAGTAGAAAATTCTTAAATTTCGTTCTTTTCCGAGAGAACTCTACCAAAGCACTGCAGATGAGTTGAATAATAGTGCCAACAAATGTATTCAATTCCAAAATTTCACTGTTCTAGATTCCAAGTCTGCAAACTGAATGCAAGCACCAACATCCGACATTCCCACTTTTTTGTACTGAATTTCTGTTGTAATTTTAGAATTTCATGTTCATCGTCATCAGAAACATCCTTCAAGCTTCGTCTTTCTATATGTGTCTTGTCATGTATTGTACGAAGCAAAAGCACGAAAAAGCGTGATACGATAGGCATGGGGCAATACGCGAAATCTCTAAAATATGTTTTTCATGAAAGCGGTGATTCATGTAGAGCATGCATATTATATAGCATTTGAAATGTTGGACCAAAAAAAGTTGAATCACGATCAAATTTTTTGTCTGTCTCTGACTTTTTGACACTTAAAAATAAAATAAAAATCCGGAGATATGTATCTAAATTTTTTGAAAATATGTACCAACACATGAGAATATATATATATACATTCTACACAAATCCTCTTTATACTGTTTTGTTGTTTTCTTGGCGACCATGATAAAAGTTTACATCGCTTTTGGCAAAAAAGTAAAATAAAAAATATATAATTCGTGTAGGAAAACAGTTATTAAATGATATGTACTCTTTCATGAGAGGCTCTCATGATTCTGCTCTAATTTCTTTCCTGTTACTTCGAGACGAGATAGTCTTAAAACGATTTTAATACGTGATTAGCAATTAGTTGTTGCATGATGCGCGTTGGAATTTCAGGAGACATGATCAAGACAAGGCAGCATGTCAATACCAAAATTTAGTTTCAAAAGGAGAAATACCACATCCTCATTGTTTTCTTTCGGGGTTTCAATCTGAAGCTTTACTTTCGACAATAATGTGCAATGAATAAATGACTGCGATGCATATAATATGCAGATGTATAGAAAACATTTTTATCGAGCCGCAGGGCTGAAAAGAAACGGTGGGAAGGATGATGAAGAAAAGTGCGCCCGTCATCTTTCTTGGAACTGATCGTGTATTTTTTCCGGTTTTGGCGTGTAAAATCTGTCATTCTCATTTACAGCTGGTTATTAGTATTACTATTATTATTGTTGTTGTAGTATGAAGGTAAAAACCATGAAGCCATTGAACGTCGTAATTGTAAATATGGCATTAACGACACACTACACAAAACAAAAAAAGCAACTGGAAATTCATGTACAAATAAATCAGATTGCAAAGAACAACGTGTTGCATTCCCTTGTCGCTTGAGCAAAAACCCGTTGTTTTAGCACCGAAGGGCAAGCAAGTGAAGAAAGGAGTGAATGAAACATATTTAAAGAAAATCGTATGATTATTGTTGCAGATTTTTAGAAAAGTATTGGGATTAAACTGCTCTAAATGACTTTTCTCTGACTTTTAATGGAGATTAATAAAAAAAATACAACATATAGTAATGGTATGTATGATGCATATACTTAGGATCGTGATCGTGATAATGGTTTCAAAGAGCAACGATTTACATGCAAAAAATTCTATTGGTTACAGCAGAATGAGTGAAAACTTTCGTGATTTTCACAAGAAAGGTATGGTTTTGTTTGTGATCTCCGCCTTGGATCATCTTCTCGAGACCAATTGGGTTGAAAAAAATGGTAGAAGCTGGTTCAGACGTGATGCTGAAAGAAGTGAAGCAAATTTAGAATATGTGATTTCTGTTTGGCAATAAATGCCTCGTACCATTCCCTTTTCAAAAATTATAGGGGTTATTTTCACTTCTCTGACTGACTTAGAGATGTACGTGATTTGTGCGTTTAATGATTGCTTCGGATATGCATAAATGCCCCATCAAATTAATGTTTGACGATATGTATATATGATGTAATTAATTACTGGCCCGAGGGTTTAATTAGGTCCTTTATGCCGTTAAATTATACTGCACTACAGTCTCGTAAGATCTCTGTGACTGTTGAACGCTGTAATGGACCTACCTTTTTGTTTTTATATCCTGAGATGATGCTTTGAATCAAAAATTACTTTTTAAAAGGGTTTGGATTGGTTTACCCTGTTTAATTCGGCTACGTGTTGGGTGGGTGAATGAGTGAAGGTATTCAAGTAGCCATCTTTGAAGTTCTCTGGCAGCCTAAATACATTTGGTGAAGCGTTGTCAATTAGCTTGTGAGATTTTGAGCCGTTAACCATTTATTTTTTAAGAACCCAATTTCACTCGTGAAATGTTAAGAATATCCGATCTGAAATGAATGGAAAGTAATATCCTGGGACCATTTTCGAAACAGAACCAATCCGATTTTAAAAGCTTCATGATGACCGTTACATAATAATGAGAGATGATTGTATCCGTAGAGTAGTAAATACGTATTAACTGTTTTAAAGGAAATGAGCCATCTGGCAGAACATATTCCCGTAACGAAATTACTTATTCGATTTTGCAAAGATATTTGCAAGCAAACAAAGTGTAAATTTAAAGGCAATTTTGTTGCATATCATCATAACAATGGTTTAATGTCACTGGAGAAGCAATGAAGACGATGGTAGCAAAAAATAATAATGTTTTACTGTGAATATTATACAAAATCGTATTTGAATGTACAAACAGTGCTTGTTTGATACATGTTTGACGAACAAACGAACGAAACGGACTGAGTGATTCTGATTACACTTATTGATATCAAAATTATACCTCGGCGAGAAGAAGGAGGAGACGGTCTCTAACTGGTTTTCTTGGAAATTCGTCTGACATCCCATTCATCCCTCCATCTCTTCTTTGGAGATTCTTTTATTATAGGGAAAGATAAACTTCTTTCTAAGACTTTCTTAGTTTGTGTAGAGCAGAGCTATTTGCTATTTATTGGCTACTGCTTCATATGACACGATACCATACTAACCACCTCCATGCATTGCACGGACAAAGTTCGGACATGTGCTAGGCTAGAATGCAGTGCTTCAAATCGGAGAATAAAATTTGTGCTATGGCATCCATGCAATTTAATTTTTTTTTTCATTATCATTATCCTCCTCTCTCTTTCTTTGGAATTCTCGGGAATTTTACTGATTTGAAGAAAGGTGAAGAAGAAGCAATAAAGCGAGACTGACCGAAGTGTGAAATGATATTGTGATTGTTTTATCATTAGAATAGGAAGTAGAGAGTAAAAAAACAATTTATTTTCAGAGACTTCCGAAATGATGACAATGATAACGATGTAGCCAACAATAAGTGTGTACGCGTAACTTCTCATGATTTCAGACTTCCTTGTTCATTTTTTGACGTGGCTAACAGTTCGCAGCAACAAAAAATACTTACCGGATCTATTCGTCGTCGAATGTAATATAGTAATGATTTCTTTGCCCGAAGAGAACATCTTTTCCGGTGTGTTTGTGCTCATTGTGTGCTATTGTGCCGTACATACGCGAACGAAGAAAAATTTACGGAAAAAGTGTCGTTTGGCTTACCATTAAACAGGTTTTGGGGCAACGTGAGACTGTAGGATATCCGATCCCCTTTTTGAAGATTTTTTTATTTGTCTGTAGACAATTTAATGTCGAATGGATGGATGGATAGATAGATAGATGGACTGAGGATGATTTTGGTGATGATCTTACAAAGTAGTAATAATGATCATGCTGGTGATCATGTAATGACGGTAATGAAAAATAATAAGAATGCAAATGCTCGGTTTGCGGTTGCTGCCTCGCTTGCAGCAAAGGTTTTCGTTCACCCATTCAAACTGCACCATCACTATTCCTGGAAACGAGGAGTTTCTTAAGGAGTAGATATTTTTTATTGAAAAAGGTGGATAAGAAAATGCAGGAGCACATGTTTTGTGTGCATATATGATGAAGAATTGTAATATGCCATACCATCCTCTTATAGTATTGGATTTTATTCAACTTGAAAATCTGTTGCGAGTTGAATTAGTAGTGCTCTTGTGTGAGGGTTACTACACAGCTACATTATTTATACAACACGGGATCCTAAAGCTAATTAATTTATGCTATGATGATGACAGCAGCAGCAGCAGCATGGCATGGGGTTATTCAAGTTTATTATTACAATTTTTTTTTCGTCTTATGAAGGTAATAACCCAAATATGGAGGTGAAGTTAAATTTCAATTGGATTGCATAGATGCTGTAAAAATTGCATGAAACAGATCAAAAAACAAACCTTTAGCAGAGATCTATGTATTAAGACCTTTAAAAGATATGGAAAAAGTTGTATTGTAATAATGGTACTGCTAATAGCAATATTAATCTCACAATTGACAATTGATCACAATTAACCCCTTCGGCAGTCCCTCTTCTGAACATAACTTTTTTATTGTTACACTTTTTTTCGATGAATATGGAGCAAAAAAGGGATGGGAGGACACCTGATTCAGCATGATATATAATAAGGTAAGTTGTTGTAATAGTAGGTTGACATGCTCACAGGGCAAAATATATTATGGTTTCCCGTTACTTTCCCAACTAAAAAATGCAGTTTCTTTTATTGTTTCCCCTGCCTTTTATTGATTGTTTAAGGATCCATTTAACCCGTGCAAAGGGAACCCGTTGCCTTGTCAAAGAGTTGTAAAAAGAGAAAAAAGTGATTGTCAAAGTCAAAGTTTTGTAATATAACGTCGTCGTGGTCAATGAAATGCTGTCTTTCTTCTCACTTTGCAAAAATTGTAAAAAAAGCAAGAGATGAAGAAAAGGATTTCGCTATAATTATATAAGACTTGCTGCGCTAATAATACACAATAGTTTAAGGTGTGATGAGGAGGACCCTATTCATCAAAATATTTTTGTGAGGTGTAAAACGGGACACTTATTGCTCCTTTTATTATTATTAGTGTAATAAATGATGCGATCTAGTTTGAAGAAAAAGACAATGTTCATCTATCTTTCAGTTGGAGGAAAAATATATCGCATCAGTTCTTTTTTTTGTTTTCAGCTTCATGTTTTGTAATGTTGTAGCAGCTCAGCATGGGGTTTTTGGTGAGTTTTACTTGACTTTCTTAGTTGCTTGAAAATTTGAGTAAAAAATGGCTATCTGAAGGAATCTAATCGAGAAATAAATGAAGATTGACAATGGCATCAGAGCAGTCTAGTTTGGGGTGAATGGTGACGTGACGTGACGGTAATGTTTTGTATGCAGCATGCTTTCCGAAGGCGGCCTCTGTGCCCTCTGATGATCTGTCATGGATGCGGGTGGTTAAAATGGCTCATTATACGTACAACTTAAAAATGAGAACAACTTTTCAAAATAAAATCAATTGCATTACAATTTTGGTATCGGCTAATGCGACCTGATCCAGATCATGAACCTGGTGATGCCATTCATTCGTCATATTATATTAACAGTGATGGTTTGGAATTTTAGATGCTGAAAAAAGAAACCATAAAAATCTCACCTACCCCTCATCCCACTTTTTGAGTAATGTAAGCTTGTTCCATCTGACTTGCGTCGGAGTAATAATGACTGGGAAAACAACTCTGCAGCTTGTCTTTGCGCTGCCTACACAATTTATGTGAACATTAACCTTCCCCAGTTTTGGACAGAGGGCCTTCACAGCACGTCGTAAATTTTATTTGTGGCGATCATGCTCGTGCTATGCTGACGAAATGGTTTCTAAATGAAATTGCTGATGAGAAGAGTTTCAAATTCGAGCTTAATGGCACTATTCATGTACTATAATGTAACTCATTCCATTGCTGCAATATTGTATTCAGGAGAATTTAGTTCAATTTTATGTACAACAGGAACAACGCATTGAATGTTATAAACTGCGCTTAAGGCTTCCTCTCACATTTCCCCAGAGCGTACAAGTACACGTACTCAACACTTTCTTTGTGCACTGTTTATTATGAAGGATTAGTACATTTTGGTTTCTTTCTCTTCTTTCTCGTTTCGTTCACAGACATGTTTCTGATGTTCTCGCGATGAAAATCTAGATCCTGCTTTCAGCTTAAGTAACAAAAGAACTACATCAAAAGGTTCGATTGAAAGGTTGACATTTTAACATTGAAATTATAATAGTTTTGCTTGTGGAATATTATTTACCGACATACCTCAACCTTTTCCCTTTGTGTAACTCAAAACTGGATTTGATGTACGTACATATTTCGGAAGCATCTTCTTTCTTTTCAATTTGCAACATCAGTCATTTCAGTATGATCACAAAATTTAATGCAACAAAATATGCATGTATATTTTTCGTAACCAGTGCTTCGCTGACGTCAATGTATTCTTGGTTGTAAAGGCGAATTGAATTTTACCACGAAAGCTTTGTATTTAAAATATTTCAGGGTAAAAGTTCTTAAAAGAATACAAGATTTACTTACCTCAATTTCAGCTGGATTCAAATTCACATTCTCATCATCGCATTTCTAAACTCCGAGCACTAGCTAACGTTGCAGCCATAATGTAGTGGTATGCAATTCCATCGTGATTTAAACAAATGCACATCCAAAATGTGCCATGCTTTGACAAAATATGCTTAGTCGTTAGAAAATAATACAAAGGATGTACCAGGTAAGTGGTAACCTTCTTTGGATTACAACATAAAATGAAGGAAGTACATAAACCATAGTGGCACCATCAATTTTGTTGCGACATCTAAAAAGAAGCAAAAATAGAAAAAAAAATTCTAATCAGTTTTGTTCTCCCCATTTATTCACCTTAGTACAAGGAGGTAGGTAAGTAAGTCTAGTTACTTTGGTTTGGACTAAATAGATTGCGATTGTGTAGCTAGTTCCATGATGGTATGGCTTTTTTTACTGCTATGCCGCTTGCTATATCTACGCAAATATTATCTTGACATACGAACGGGAAAAAATATTACTTTTTTTTTTGTGGTGACACCTCCATAGTGGAACGTCTCCATTTGATTTGATTCCTCTTGTGCGGTACGGCAGAGTCACGAATCTCCAATCTCCTCTCTTTTATTTCTGGAGTGGGTTGCTCATTGCTGATAACGCATTGCAAAAGTAAAAGGTCCTGAGATAAGGATATACTTGCTCGTACTCCTACAAGGGTTTATGGCCACTCAGATACTCACAATCACGAAAGAAAGAGTATATTTTGTGAAGTGCTTGTTGCCTCATGAATGACAGGATTGTTGAAAGCACATGAATACGAACCAAACTAAAGACTCCTATGTTTTATATTCATGACAGGAAAACTTGCAAAAATTTTCACGGAAAATATAGAGGCAGCTTTAGTGTTCATCATCATCATTGACCATGTGTATATCGGATTGTGGCTATCAATATCAGCCAAAGATTAGATGAACTGGTGCACCATCCATAAAATATTATACATGGTTCCATGCCCACAGTCACAATGGATTTCTACTGCGACATGCGAAATTTCATGAAAAGTAGAAGCAGAGAAATAAAACGTATACTTACGTCAAGTTTTGTGTAACTTGTCACCATTCCTACGTGAGGAAGTCATTCGTCAAGAATCCAATCGAGAAATAAAATCCTCGACTAGTACTACTTATACGACTACTACGACCATCGTCTTACTAATATTTCGATCAAATGGTGCGTTTAGCGTTCTAATAGTGCCGATAAGCCGTAGTAATAGTAATCATTGGAGGTGGATTTTCCCTCATACTTTCCCCTGCCATGCACGTTCGTTCCCATGCTCCCGAAGGGGAAGGGTTTCAAGTGCTGTGCACTTGATGAAAATGGCTGATATTGCATTACTTTTGAAAGATAAGTGTGTAAGTAAGTATAACTCATTTTCATAACATCCGGACGACCAAGACAGGCCAGACCAGCGAGCACGAAAAGGAGGATTACTCAATTATTGGATGTAAAAATGCTGCGTCTTCCTGATCATGAAAATAATATGTGGGAGACGAGTCAACTCGCATCCCCATCACATCATATTTCCAATGGTTTAGCTTCAAAAGTACTTGAAGAATACTTGCAAAGTGCTAAGCTACTTTTTTTTAGGCATCATCCTTCTTACCTTTCGTCCTCGTGCCTTGGTTTTAGCCCTTTACCGTCATCATCCTCCTCATCATGAATGCATATTTTCTGTGTTCTTCCTAGAAAAAACCCTACGCAAAGTAGGTGGAATTACATTAGAATTTAATGGAGAAAAAAGAGTAGCAGTGCTGCGGAGTTCTCCTGAATTTTTCTTCCATGTTGATGATGATGATGATGACGATGATGATGATGAAGGTACTATGATTTGAGCTGAGCTTCTGGAGAAAAAAGATGAGTTAAGTGAAGAGAATGAAAAAACCATCATCTTCATTCAATAAACAGCGGCAAAGCAATGCAATGTTGTAGCATTCGGATGATTCTTTTTCATTCCGGTGGAAAAGAGAAAAAAAATGCACGAATGGAGATACTCTCATGAAAAAATGATTATGATGAGAATGAGCGGGATTATGATGGTTCGGAGAAACAAGCCTAATTGCCACATTCCCATTAGATACCTGGCTTCTTCGGTGACAAGATTGAAATTGCTTGAATCAAGGTATATACCTAAGCTTGTCTTGAATGACTCAAGAAATGGATAGATGAATATGGATGAATGAATAATGAATGGATGGATCTTCATTTAATTTCCAGATTTTCCTTTCTTACCAGGGGCATCATATAAATTACGTTCCTGGATGATTAAATGGAGCCAAACTTTTGAAAGGAAAATACGATTCGATGAGAAACAATTTTTTAAGGAAATGAAATCTTTTCTCTGTGCAATGTTCCAGCTTTTGATATTGATGTCGAGGCAAAGGTTGATTGAGCTGAAGTTGAAATAGTGATAAATATTAACTTTTTATTATGATCGAGCACACTACTGACAAATTCTTGTTGCTCCCTATAGTTTTGTGAAGATGGACGATTAAGCAAGGTTGATAGATTATGCAATGATATACATATTGGAAATTAAATTACGACGTGAGAACAGTTAGATCGGGCTAGTAAACGTGATTGTCATTAAGGAATCGAGTTAGTGATTCGAATAAACTTATTGGAACTCATGGTTGATACCGAACGAATCACAAAAAAACTGCAAATGAGCAAATTGACCGGGACAAGTGCGCATAGCAGAATTGAATTATTGAATATATGGGGCTTTGAGTATGACTAATAAGTAAGAAAGACTGGTAAGTAAAAGGTGTGTTACTTTAAGCTTCTTTTCCATTTGTTTTTTCCTTTCATAAAGTCCCCAGTCTCTACATGTCAACCTCCAATTAAAAGTTTAGCTAAACATTTTTTTGGGAGAACATGAAGGGATGTCAAATGTTAATTCATGTGACAAGATGGTATGAGGCGACCGATATACGATGTGACAAGCGTGGATAAAACGTTAAAAGGTGAGTTTAAAAAAACGATCTCTCTTCAGTATTAATTTACTTACACTTTTATTTCCTTCCTCGCGTCATAGTTTTAAGGTTCGCAGTATGCCAAGAAGTCATCATGACAACGAAAGACACGCGCTTAAAAGAGTTCTGTCATTCCTTCACGCTTTTGGCACCATTCTTCATAAAGCGGTATTTGAAAGGAAAAAAACTGCACCGAATTGAAAACTCAGCAGTTTCTAAATTTTAGGTGAGAAATAGAAAATATCCTTTTGCAATTTGTATTCATTTTTCGAGAGCTCTTCGTCGAACTTTAAAAGGTTCTTTTGATGGATTACAGAATAATTTTTAAGGAACGAAGCTTGATAGCTCAGCAAGTAAGTGAGTGCGATGATGACTAAGGCGAGAAAGTGTCAAGAGCGTAATTGCATTTTTGTGAATTTTTATTGAGCCTTACGATGAAAACTGATTTGTTATGATTTAGCGATCCAAAAGCTGAACGTTTGCAGAGCGATAATTTGGGGAAAAAAGAAAAATGGGACTTTGTGCAAAAGACGAGCTTGGGTCACTCTCACTCTTCTGTTTTGCGAGATTCTCTCTTCTTGAGAGAAAGCATAGGGGAAAAGTAGCATGAAATCAATTATAGCACACATATATAGTTTGCTATCCCTCACGCCGCAAAAAAAAAGTTGACTCAAGTTGGTGGGATTCTTCCTCGACATCAACTAGTCTAGATTTGTCTCTTCAGCAGCGCTCACACACTCTCTCGACTCGCTGACGGGGAGTCATGAGCTGGAACGTGCACGGGGAAATTATCGTTTTTCTCTCCTCTCTTGGCTACGCCACGAAAAGGTTCACCACGACGAAGACTGTGTTTCCATGTTCTAATTCTTAAAGAGAAAAGAAGTTGTCAACGCACTTAAGCTAAATCCTTTTTATATGTTTTTTCAAAGCAAATTTAATTCCGTGTTGATTTCCAAAGTGATGTTGTGTGAGTTGTGAGTTGCGTGACCGTGTTTTCGTGAGTAGTGGTGGAACTTGAAACATCATCCCGACCACGACGACGGAAGGGAGAAAACAGGGGGATCAAGAAACAAGTTCGTTTTGTTATGTTCGTTTGTTCTTCTTCCTCCTCCGTCTGCAAACCGATTATGTTTCATTCCAACGTCATCATCATCATCGTCCTCCTCATCCAAAGTGAATTAGGAGTTTAAAAGGTAATGCAAAACACAACAAAGAAATCCAAGTTTCTCGCATGAAACAATGAGGTGATCATTTGCAGATTTGCATAATACCAGTGGGCAAGTAATGTAACATAAGTAATCATATCAGATTGCAGTTTTGCAGTTGGAACATTGCACCAAACATAGCAGTTAGTTCCACTTCTCTGTCATCCTTTCAACTCTCTTGCAATCTCATTTGCAAATCTCTTTTTTCTTGAATGACTTTTTGCTCCTTCCTTGCCAGATTTAACAAGTCTAAGTAAGTTCCTGCATGCCAAGCAAATCACAAAATTTCTCTGGCTGGTTTGTGTGTTTTTTGTGGTGTGATTAAATTTCTAGAAGAGATATAATTGGAGCTCTGCATCTGCACTACCATTGGTTGCACAAAGGCTGAAATTTTTGTGTTTATCAATAAGTGCCATCTATTTTTTCTCATTAGAGCAAGAACTTATAAAAAAGATATTTCCTCGAAAGGAGAGTGTATTTATTTGGTGTCGCGAAGCCATAAAATGCCAAGTCCTGTAATAATAGTCGTTTTTATGTTGCGGTGAATCACAGGTGAAAACTCCAAGAAACAAGATGATACGATGATAACAAAATATCTTTAAGTAAATCATAGCATAGGTAATGGGTTTGCTTTTATGACAGAATTTTTTTATTAGCACTTGTAATCATAACATCTCTCACTCAGTCTCTCGTCTCCACATTCCTTCATTCTTCACTCGAAACCTCACTGCGGGGTACACTCTTTACATCAATTCAAAGCAGGTTTTGCCCGGAAGAAGTGAAACTGGAGAGTCGTAATTTGAGCGAACCAAGAAAATAATATTTTTTTATGTTTAATGAAAAATTTTCTCATTATGTCACACGAACGACCTAGTGCCCATTACTAAAAGTTTACTCTTCATTCAGAGAGAATCGCATCCACTTAGGGAAACAACTAACTTTTATTGCATCGTTATCATTGAGCAATATAGAGTAGCATGACTGACGAAGCATTTTCAGCTCCACTGCCACAGTCCAACTTTCATAATTAATGAACATGAAAGATCAATTAAAGTTTTAAAGGAATACTTGAAAACGGAGAAAGTATAGTCGTAACAAGCATGGTTTAAGGCACAATAACCGTGACGAACGAACGAATTCCGATGCCGATTTCTATTTTTTTAAAGAAACTTTTCCCTAAGCATTTGTGCCTCCTATTCCACCCGCAAAACAACACTTACCTAAAGGGAAATGAAACAAAAAAAATATTCACATGTGTACTACTTACTTATATTTACGTACAATCGCCGCAATTCACAGTATTACAATATGTGCGGAGGAGTGTGTCGTAAAGGCTTTTCCTTTCGATAATATGATTTTACAATGTGACTTCGAAGAACCGCACACACACGACAAAAAAATTGAGTCAATTCTTCTGAATAAAATATAAATTTTTAGCAGGCCAGGACCAGAACCATTGTCCGTTGTTCTCCATGCTTTTCCTCTAGTGAAATGGAACAAAAAAGGCTGGAGATAATTGGTCACTGTTTTCCCCCACATGATATGATAACGAAATATTGTATGATGCATGCATGTTAACTTTTTCACGATTGGTTTTCGCCTGGGGTAAAAAAAAAATAACTTGCTATTTTATATTCCTTCAGTAAAATACCTTTTCACTGGAGGGGAAAAAGAAGCACGTGTGATTTATGAGTTGCTTTGTCCCTTAAGAAGTCCATAAAATCCTACAATTTGAATTCAGTTGTTCAGAAATATATGAATTCCACAAAAAAATCTGCAATTTCATTGTGGATTAAGCAACTGACTTTCTGAAATGAAATGAAGCTTACGGAACAACTAATTAAGGTTTAATTTTCCTGACCTGACGAAAAATGTGGTTCTTTATAGAATGGTGTGCTTTAATGCAAAAGAAAAAAAATATTTTCTCTATTCACCTCTGAAAGGAACCTTGGCACACGAATTCGAACTTAATCTCGACCTTCATACCGACTTAGTCGAACTTTGGAAAATTGCTAAGGGAAAAGTTAATATGCATTCGCTACTTACCTGCATTCAATTAACTTTCTCCCCAAAAACAAAACTTTGTTGTGAGAAGGTATCAACTTTTCTAGACTCGTGTTGATACTAAGCTAATGAGGAAAACTGAATTTTGTTTTAAAAAAATATTAGGTATTTAAAGGAAGGTATTGTTGGTATGGTAGGATGCAAGTTTTCATTCTTTTCCGTCTTCGGATGTCTCGTGTGTACTCCAGAGTATCACCCCGTTTTCTCGGAGTATTCTTCCAAGTAATTAAAGAATGCGCATGTAAAAAGAATTACTTGTACATATTTCTCTGAAAAAAGAAGGTGGCCAGTAGTCCACAAGTCGAGAAATTAGTGTGGGGACCGACACTGGAAAATGAGGTGAGTTTGACTTGGCTTGGTCAGAGCTTTCAACTGAAACGATGAAACGAGGATATTCTAGCTGACCACACGAGCCCAGGAAAAAAAAGAAAGAGCACAGCACGGTTCGTTCTCACTCTCGCACGTACGACGAGGGGAAGACAATATATATTTTGTTTGTTTTTTTTTTATGGGAATGGGTATTTAGGTTTTCTCTCAACTTTTCACCACGTTCACATTAAGTATTAATGGGCTAAGAGGAAAACTTCCAAGCAACAATTTTCTCCTCCCGAAAGGTTTCTGGGGATGGATCCGGTGTTTGACTCCCGGAACCGCAAAGACCTATACAAAAGGATAGGTACAAAACATCTTAAAAAACTTGCATGCATCATGCATGCCATGCATTCCAGCAATTTCTCATATTGCACCCAGTAAATAAATAAATGAAACTCTTGGTGTCTTTCCGTTTTACTTAGTTCACGACAAACAAACAAATAATAATTACAAAGATGTATTTTTAGACAAATCGACCTGAAATAGAAAAGCCAAAAATAAGTTTTTAATGTCATTGCAGTGTAGTACATGCAGTACAACAAGAGGACAAACGAATTACACCTTAAGGAATTAAAACTAGATCATTTTTTAAATTTCTTTACACGTTAATTGGAATAAGAGAAAATATAAACCTATCGGTAGAGAGATTTTACTTCCGTGGTCAGGAAAATTTACCTTTTTGTGTGAATTCATTTCCCATGTGATAATGATTGCCTGCATTGCAGAGGTTAGTTTCTAACTTTGCACATCATCGTCATCTTGAACACGGCACAATGCAATTTTATGTGAACCTATTTCATTGTGCCATGCATTAACATTACTCACATTTTAGTACTCAGCATGTATGTACCGATTATTACTTTCAATATACTTGACGGCTGAAACAAAACATTTCATGTTTTTCTCACAATTTTCCATTGTAAATCTTCCATGTTTCTTCGTTTGCCATTGGCTTCATTGGTTTTATATGCATTGGAAAAGGTAATGTTTTTGTTGACCATGGCCCGCTTGCTGAATCCTGTAAATCTGCTATTTCAGTTTTATTATGTGTTTGTCTTGACAACGATTGCTCCAATCCCTGAATATTTAAAGGTGAGAGTGGTAATAAGTAGTATTATGATGGGAAGCATATTATGATTTTCTCCCCATTTTGCCCCATGTGTACTCCCGTAAAAATAAAGTCATAAATCACCTTTCTTCGCGTGGAGAAGGAGCAGTTCAACGTGCCACTTATTCTTCCTTTGTATGCCTATTTAAAGTGCAGGTTTGAGGATGGGAGATGCATGGGAACATGCTTTATCTTTTCATGCATGCAAGGAATCATGACTTGGAGCAACAAGGGGCCACGTGAGGAAAGGATGGTGGGTAGTATAGTGGTGATGAGGGTTTCCTTGCTGCGTATCATCATCATTATGCAACGCTACGTATTTTTCTTTCGGTGGAACCACTTCAACTAAACCACATTTAAAGCGAACTCAATGAATAGATGAACCAACGTAGTAAAAGTTTCCTTTTTTTCAAATTCGTGCCGTTTTGCTTTCCTTTCCTGTCATCACCCCGTCGTCATCTACCTTCCATGTTTGTGGTGGTGGAGGAATTGGAATTTGAAGCGTGACTTGGACATTCGAGTAATTTAAAGTTGCAAACGAGTTTTCGCTTTTTGTTGGAAATACATTTCATGAATGTCAGGGAAAATTGAGTATGTATGTGCTTTTTTTAAACTTCTTTTTCACTGCTGGTGGTGGTGGTGGTGGTTGGTGGCATAGTGAGTATTGAAAATGAGGGTTGTGCCTCTTTTAGAGTGTTGTGATGTGATCGTCGCTTCACAGGAAAGGAAAGCAGAGAAGTTCTTGAGAAGATGGAATAAAAACGACTTGGTTGAGAAGTAGTTTTCATTTCATGCATTCCTACTTTTATGACAGTCAGATACAGAGTGGGATGAATACATATTCTAGTTTAGTTGTTGAATAATCATTACGCCCCTCTCGTTGTGCAGTTTGTAGCTGGAAGTACTTGGGCTGAAGTGACATGACATGGTCTTCGTCTTTCGTTGCATCCCACTTTACAATAATGTTGATAATGATGAGTTATTAGGATAAGCAAGAAAGGGGACATATAAGCCTCCTCGTAATGTGCCATACACAGCATGATGATGATGACGATGATGATGGAACAGTCCAAAAACTGAGTATTTTTGTCGAAACGTTATAGCACACTTTAAAATATTCATAGGCCTTAAAAATCCGGTGGGACATGGATTAGAGATACTTCCGTTCATTTTCCCAGACTTTCCCTCTTGGCTCACTTTTGCAGTCGTTTGTACTACTAGTAGTCGTGTATTGCTAGTACTACTAGTCCCACTTCTTCATCACACCACGCATTTACTTATATTTGTTCATGGTGAAAAAAAGTGGATTGTATGGAGAAGGTATGCAAAGAAACTTTTTTTTTCCTTCTTCCAAAGTTTTAAGGTAGGAAAGAAAGAATAAGATTAGGTAAGATGAGTTGTCTGATTTAAAAACTGGAAGTGTTCCCATCATTGGCATGTGAGATAAACACAAGATGACGGATACACACGCTCACATATACCTAACTTCTCCTTGAGGAGAAAGACAACGAGCGAGAGGGGATGTAATAACAACCATCTTCGGAGAAACTGAAGGGTTCCTAATGTCGAACGGTAAAGGGAAATAGATGGTTGTTTCCATCCCATGTAAAATATATGCATATATTTTTAATAAAAAGCGAAGAGTTTTCTTCCTTTCATTCCTTCTCACTTCACATTTTTTTACAAGCTTTCTCAAGAAAGTTTCATATCCTATTTGTTTCTCAGACAAGGTCCCGATAATTAGCGGTGAATTCATCCTCCAATTTCTTCTGCGACGGTGAGGATAGAAACAAGATAGAGGAGAAGAAAATTTCCTTTGCTCTAAAAATGTAATTTATTTTTTAAAATGCCCTTATCATTTGACATGCACTATAACACGAAAGAAGAATTTTGAATCCTTTAGATCATGAGAATTTGTAGAAGTGTAGATCTTTCGCCAACTCTCGGTGGCTGAAAGTCTGTGATTATTAATTGGATTTGTATAAACCAGGCAAAAAGATCCTCAGTGGGATTAGGGTTTGAGGAAATTGAGAAATGTCAAAAGCCGTTTGTCATAATTTCGATGAATTTTTTTGAGAAATTTGCGAAAGAAGCACCTGTACCCTAATGTTGCCATCAATCATGAGTGGCACGAAATTGTAATTTTTGCGTTCTTAAAAAATACTCCATGAAGTTTCACAGATCTGTGAAACTTCATGGAGTATTTTTTCATGGAGAATCTATTGTCGTGCAATAATATTGCCATTGGCAATGACATCTAGCTGGAAAGAAATTTTTTGAGCGCGTAGAAAAATGGAAACTAAATTGGATGCATGGGGAAAAGGAATAGTTCTTACCATTTCTGTGGCATAAGTTAAATGGAGACGTCGGTCGGAACATTTATTTAGTTATCTAAAATGCTCCCAACATTAGAGATGATTTTTATGATTCCGTATCTTCATTTTGTAAAAAAAACGGTTTCCGTAATGCACGGTAGCCTCAAGATGAGGGAGGGAAACTGGAGGTAGAGCAACATTTCATTTTCAACTGCTCGGCTAGTCTCAAGGAACTGCTCATTTCCAATGTGAAACATTTACATGAAAGGAAGAAATGATGTGAATCTTTCCATCTGACTCGAGGTATTTTTTATTGAGAGAGAAGAGGTAATTAAAAATGGAGCAATAATGGAGTTGCCTCACCACTCCCACAGACTGAAAATGAACTGACTTTGAGATGCTTATCATCTTCATCATCATCGTCATCATCATCATCATCTCCTGTGAAAAGAAAGACGAAGAAGAATAAATGTGCGTTTCCAGGCACAACCAGAAGAAAAAATAATGCCAGTGTATGGCTGTTATTTTGAAGGAAATGATCAATGTTGTATTTTTCCCTCTCCAGTGATTTTCATCTAAAGTCAATAGGAAAGCATAACAACAAGGGAAAAGGAGATGTTCAAAGAGGAAAAATGAAAAAGGAAGTGTGTTTAAAGTGAAGGCACTGGAACTCGAATCACAGAAAGGCTGAGAAACGGAACGGATCTATCCATCTAGTTATCTATTTGCCTTTTAGATGTCCAATTCCCTGAAGTGAGCTATGCGAATAGACTTTGAGTACGAAAAAAGGGAAAGCATTTGCCTTTGTATTTTCTACTTGACCAGAGATAGTAAAAAAGGAAGAGAATAATTTTTTTGTGCGGTAGGCAGCTTGGCAGGATGTTGTTTTCCTTATAAAGGAAGACATTGACAGTCAATTTGAAGACGATGCATGAGAATGTACAGTGATTTTGTATTGTTTCTTTCATGGTGAATAGGAAAAGATATCATGGAAAAAGAAAGTAATAAAAGATAGCAGATATACTTAGGCCTTGTCCTATGAATGGGGCTGTACTCGGGCACTATAAAGTCAAACTGAACAGCACATTTGACTTTAAAACGAAGAGGAATGAGTGGCTACTGTGCAACTATCTCTGAAAGGAAGGAAACAATCGTCAATTTTATCTCGTGGTGAGAAGCCTCGACCTACTGGAAAATAAACCTAAATAATTTTTTCTGCTTTATTTGCTGCAGTGAAAATAGACGGTGAAGGAGTGGATGAGGATGGGTCAAAGTAGAATGGTTATTCGATGACCCATATCTTGTCTTATGCCTTCGAGAAAAAAAAACAAATGAAATATTATTGTTTGGTGGGACCTTTTATGTAGAGCATAACAGGGCGACCACATTTTAGGCCATATGTATGTTTTCTCTTTGTACATGAATGAGTGACACCAAGATAAACTCCTTCAATCAGGGAAACAGTCTTTCCGGCAATTTAGCTTTTCCACACTTTGTGTTGTTGCGCTTCACTGTAAGTATAGTAACATCATCTCATCGAAAGAATCCCCAGCTTGGATGATGATAACGCATTTCCTAACTTTGTGACATGGGGCTTAACATAAAAAAGAAAGGAATTTGAGCATCGTGAGATTATCGAGAAATCCATTGAACTGACAAACTAGCAAACCACAAGCTCCTTCAAGGAACCTTTATAATACTGCTGTGTAGCTTGTCTGTTTCTTTGCCTGGGAATCTCAGTCAGAAGTAGGACAAATCAGTCAACATTTGACTGACTCAAAAGTTGTATTATTATATTGTATTCTTTGCCGATTCTTTCCAGACGAGGAACTTTGAAAAGAAATAGTTCTTCCATTGAGGAATCTTTTTTTTATTTGCTTCCCTCAATGTCTTCATCTTTTTTTCTTTATAGAATTGCCTTTTTTTTTGGTCTGCATGAAATTCGATCACCTTCTTTAACCATACTTACTTCCCGATGGCAAAGTTGTTGTGCTGCCAGGGAAAGGAGGAAGGATGTGCTTTTTTTAAAAAAAAGAAATGAAATCGTTCATATCTCTCTGCTTCCTTGAGTGATCAAAATGATCATCATGGCGATATCATTTCAGCAACTACAAGAAATTTCCTTTTCCAGGAAGGAACCCGGTTCTGCAAGCGACAGGTAGAAAGGAGGAGAATACTGACATTGGCCAAACAATGGCTCGCTGGGGAATGGTCTTTTGAAAAAAATATTCTTGCCTTCTTCACCAAACCTCTTCATACTGGCCCAACTTTACTATACTTTACTTTCCTATACAAAGAAAGATGAAAAAAACTTTTCAATTAGCCAAACTCATCATTTTTCTGCTCCTCTTAACTCAGTTTTCTATTCATTCTAATTTTTAAGAGTTATACTCTCATTCATTATTTTGGCATGGAGAAGCATGTCTTTTGCAATTACCAAGATCGAGTGGGTTTTGCAACCAAAGTGAAGCATGATCATTTTTGTATAGATCTTATGAGATCATCTTGTCATCCTCCTTCCTTAAGAATGCCTTTCCAAAAAACCCACGTGATGCTCAATTGGTGTAGTTTCAGTCTCGAATAGGTACGTCACAGTATGTGCTTAGGTCTGTTCTGGTCAGCATATTCTTGCACGAATGTGAAAGCCCATACATCATGCTTCAATCTATGTGACTGGAGTACAACATATAGGTGTTACGCAGTTATTTTTCCTTTATAATCCCATGCATTCTATTATTATTATTTTTCCACCGAAAGTAAAAGTGAATTTTCTTAGTGAGTGCCTACGCATCTTCCAAATGCCTTAATCCAAAAATCGCGAATTCTTCTGGAGCGAGCTTAATGTATCCCTTAAAAGTAATGCTTAAGAGGCTCATGCCAGCGAAAAGTGTGCCTCATGTACATTTACTCTCATTAAATATGAAAGGCACGCACACTCTATGTATGCATTTTCTCCTATGTCTCTTCCGCCAGGGTAAAAGTTGCTACACCTCTAAATATACGTAGCTGAAGATAGAAACACGTAAACTTGAAGAATTATGGTTCTGATACGTGTTTCGGTTGTTGATAAAAACGTTAATTTTTACTGAAGTGATTCAATCGTTTACTTTACTAGTCAAAGAATTTTGTATACATAAGTCGGTGAAAGTAATAGAATTAATGACATTGTAATTTTTAATGGAAATGTGTGTGAGTGTGTATGAAAATCACTTTGTTAAACTGATACATTAAACAAATTAATAGAGACAGTTACAATTACAATTAACAGTGGCTAAGTATAAATTGTCAAAACAATATATCACTAACAAGAACATAATGCAGTGCTGGCTAATATTTTGAAAGCAGTTTTTGCAAAACATTAAATGTGTGCTTCATCAGTAGAGTTCATCCATATCCAAATTGGATTAGCGGTTGACAAGTTTGGCTAAAAAGAAATAAGATTAAAAAGAATTCCTTTCTCGCATAGACACACAGACAAACAATCAAACTGTAATACTATCTGGATAATTTCAGTTTAAAGACACATGAGAAAGATTCTTGCCTATATGGCATCTCTTTTTAGGTAGACAACATATTATATTATCTCCCTATCATTATTACATTACTCGAGTGTCTACTTCACCATGACAGTATGCACCGTCAAAGAGGCAGTTTTTATAGAAAAGAAAGAAAAATTACATATGCTCTGGGATTATTTCTCCACATCTGAACTGAATGTGATGGGCCATTATGATCACCACTAGACCTGCTTCACCTTTAAATTATTTTTTTCTTCCTCCCTTAAGAAAATAATAAAGTTTAAGATTGTCTAAGAGTTAGAGATTCAGCTTTTGTATGCACCGTGACCTACAAGACGAAGTACAGTTTCCTCTGATCAAGCAGCCCCAAGCATTTTGAGTTCCAATTCTTTTCCTTCTGTTTTTCTTCTACTCCCCACCAATGCATTATTTATCGCAGCGAATTGCCTGCTAAGTGGAATGACTTATTCCTTCGTTTAACCCATTTTCTTCTCATGAAGAAGGAGAAAGGAAAGTGCAATGGAATTCGCTTTGCCCTTTCCCGTCTGTCAAGAAAAGAAATCAAACAGTTTCTTTTATTTCTTGAGGAGATGAACAAATTGAGAGGCATTTCTTCCCGAGGTACGTGGCATCATTATTTCTTCAGTGGAATGTTACCGGGTTGCTCACCAAACTGAATTTCTAAAGCCTCTACGAATCAAATTATGAAAGCAAAACAAGAGAAAATAAATTTTTCTATGAGATCATTCATCTCTATTTATCTCTCATGAGATGCAAGGCAGAGCTGTGGAGGGATTTCCTAACGTTTTACACTATACTTAAAGTTAGCTTAAAATAAGCACGTATGAAATCTCTCTGCGCATATACTTCATTTCATAGCATACGCAAAATTTACAATTTAAGACGTTTTGTCATTCAAATTGCCTGCAGTGATTACGAAAGGGAAGGAGAAATTTATTCCGACAAGCGAATGAAACCTCGTGATGTGTATCACTTTTCATTTCTGTCACAAGTCTCAATTTACGGCGTGAATATCACAAATCCCAAAATATAATGAGTTCTCACTTATTCGACATTAAACTGAAATTCATACCTCTAACTGCGTTTATTCTGAAATGATTCCAAATCCCACCCCGTCGTTTTATAATTTTGACTTGGATACGCATGAAAGCCCACATACATGCTCAAATAACGATACGAAAGCTTTATGTTTATTGCTCAAAGCTAGAATTTCAGCGTGGATGGAAACACTGGATAAGCGCGTGTGTATAGCGTGTGTGGTTCACCTGTGAGGAAAATTCGTAGTATTGCGTATACAACCTCAGGCTTAGGAGGATTTTAGGTACCTACTCAAGTATTGAAGATATAGTAGGTAGAGTAGAGACGCTCATGAACCATGTATGTCCTCTTCTATCTCTCTCTGCAGAAGGCAAAAATAACCACTAGCGGCATCATTCTCCATTGAAATTCTTTTTTTTTTTTGTGCGAGCACCCAGTCGCTTTTGTCCTGTGATTTTCTGATTCACTCACTCACTCCACCATTCAAATATATGTCATCCATGTCGCAGTTAAAAATTCGTCTGGGTCTGTTTCCACTGTCTGTAACATATTTCCAATGTTTGTGTATCCTTTATAATTATTTGTGAATAGATTTCCTCTGTTTCTCTTTCAAAACATTGATATCAACTTTTACTTTCCCCTTTTCCATCATCTTTTTTTCACGACTTTTTTGAAAATCCCAAACTTTAAGAGCATCTCGTTCATTCACATGCAACATTCAATGCTCCTGTTTAGAATAGTTTTTGCGTAATAATGCTCAGAGCATCGCATACCATCATCAGTTCTCTTTCCCAAACAGTTCCCATTTGTTGGTTTGTTCGAATCCTTATATGGCACTGACTGAACAGTGAAAGTTGTTCAAGACTTTATTGCTTTCACTCACTCTCCCTGTCAATTCCCTCAAGCATCCCTGTCAACTACGCCTTCTTCGTCGAGTTCCTTCTCTCATTCCAATGCAAAACTAGATAAAGCCACTTTTTTCTCTCTCTCTTTGACTTGGCTCTCATTCCAAACCACAGCCGATGCCACAGCGCACACAGGCACATATGTTCACTACTCACACACACGACCAAGTAGTATTCTCACTTTCTTTCAAACGATTCGTGGCACACGTCTCATGCCACAGAAGCTAATATCTATCTAAATCCAGAGCCAAGTGTATAAACCCGTGGTGAATTTTAAATATGCATGTTCGAATTTTTCGTTGGAAATGTAACCATTACTGTTGCTGCCTATGCATCATAATAATCATTTCCCAGTTTCAGTATACTGCACATTGGGACCACGTTAATCTCACCGAGGAAATTTAAGTTGTTCTATTGCATTTCGTTATGGCTTTAGTTCAGCTTCAATTCTTCCACGACGGTTGAAATAAATAAGAATCCAACTTCATACATTTATGATCATTCCATTCCATTCTCATATGCTCAATAAACGAATATAACCAAGTATGTAGTAAAATGCATAATAGCGAGAACACCCTGGGTGGTCTGCCTGGCCTGATCATGTCATCGTTTTATAGTCTTTGAGCTCTGAGATGCGAGCAATAATGTAGTTTGTAAGACGATACTTCTCGTCATTTGGATTATCATGCTTAAATTAGTGTCATCATCAATAACATTATCAGATCCCCACGGTTAGGGAGCCTAACCGCAAGATTTTACTTCCTCTAGTTTCATTTTCAAGATCAGATTCAGAAGTAGGCACATCACCCGTAAGCCAACATGCACTGCACACACAGTTCAGACAGAAAGAAATGCGAGAGCTTCGAACTGTCAGGAAAGGAACAGGGTAAATATTAGTTTTGTTCGCGTTTGATTGGCATTCCCATATTGACTTTACATTATTACAAGTAATTTAATACTATTATTGAAAATCCCAACGTAGGAAATGAAATTCCACAATGTTTCCCGTCCCCACGTCCGGTCTACATTACCTCCTCCGCACAACAGGGAGATGTTGGCTAGACTCGCAAATATTTTTACCGGGAGGGAAATGCTTGCGAACAAATTGATTTTTGATTTTCTCTGTAAGCCAAGCTCATCTCCTTAATCTATCTCTTTTTTCTCATCGGCACCGGACCTGTTGCAAAAGACGTGCCATGGGGAACACAAAGTGAAATGATTTTTAAAACAGTTTTCTTTTAATAATACGAAAACGACTGGGACGAGAAATAACATTTCGCTTCCAGCGGAATTTCTTTCCCTTCCATAAAAGAATGCTATGGACATCAGATTTTTTTCCCGATTTTTACCAGATACAGTTTAGTGATTTTCAAACCTAGCGATTCTTTCCTTCGACTATTTTGGATGCAATGTAAGAAAGTAAGAACAGCAGCGGCAAAAATGTTATCCGTCCTTTTAAAAAAGCCAATTTTAGTTTCATCAGATTCGGTTTCTAAAGAAAAGCTCTCGTTTGAAATAGTTTTTCTGTGAAAAGGATCTGTCTTTGATCGGAGGCTCTTCCGGACGTAATATAAATAAGCATGAAAATGAATTTCAGCTTCGCAGTGTTTGCTTATTTCACAAAAACGTTATTTCAACAGGAGCAGCAGCTGGTGCTGGTTCTGGTGCCTTGCTCCTTTTTTTAGAACATTACACTTTCCCTGGAGATGAGTGGCTGGGCTATCCACTTGTTGCGCAATGTGTGTATACTCCACAGAGAGAAAGTACACACTTTTCACGAATTATTTTTCTTTCTCCTGCTGCTGCTCTTGTTCCTGCTACCTCTAACGAAAAAAAAAAATGGGACAAGAGGGAAGATGCTTAAGTCATGTGAATATGTTCACATGGAAAAAAGAGATCTTGAATTTGAAGTGAGGGGCTTTACTTCTTTCGTCATATTCGTTTTTACACGCACGGAATGCAATTGATAGAGGGAAAGCACACGCTTTACAGATTACTTTTTACTTGCGTGTGTACCATGTCCCGAAACACTCATCGTTTTTTTTTTCACCAATGACTTTGTGGAACGTACGCTGTTTTTCAATGAAAAATATATGAGAATGCATTAGACGTGCAAAAATTACACCAAAAATTGGAAGATAAAAGAAAGTTATGGAAAATAGTTGAAAGTTTAAGAATTTAATCTCATGCAATTATGAAGGCACATACTAATTACTCCCGGAGAAACTTCTCGATTGTCATCTAGAATGTAAGAGAAGAGAGAAAAAGTTTTCTTTTCGTGGGATTCCCAACTCTACGCATGTTGAAAGAGCTGCGTGAAATTGAAATGGAGATTTTCCAGCAGTCGGGCGAGAAAAATAAAAGATCTCGTTAAAGACACGTAGGGAGTATAGAACATTATCATTTGTCCACATGAATACTTCACAACGTTCAGGGATAAGGAAGTACCATTCTAACTAGAAGCAAGTCAAGTATAACTAGCCATATATACTTAAACATTGAATATATTGTTACAGAGGATACTAAAGTACAATTTCCAAACACCCACATGATTTTTTTTCATATGGATAGTGAAGGTGATTTGTTTATACAAATTCATATGAATGTCTCATAAAGCCATTCAGAAGTTTACGGGTGGGTTTTGCGGAGACGGCCAATGAATAGAGTAACTTTTTTGTACTAATTGGAAGTTATCAAGAGAAATGTAAAACTGAGTTCCAACTTTCTCTGCTGAGTGTTTAAAGTAGATAAAGATGTTTTTCTAAGACTTTCTAATGCTGAGTGATGTGCAATTCCCACAATTCACAGGAAAATTATTAATGAGGAGGACGGAGCACAAGCGTTATTCATCTTAAGAAAATAATACGGAGTGTGCGGGTGGAGGTATACGAAAGGATCCCTTTTAAAAGCAGTCTGGTGACGAACTGTATTTTTTTAATGTGACGAGATGTATGGAATGGTCAGTTCGGATCATTCACGTTCCAGAAAAAGTACCTCACCATCGCAACAGTCTCAAGCTCAGGCCCAACAGCAACAGCAGCAACATGACAGCAGACGGAGCAGCGGCAGGGTCCACAACAATAATAAATCTATGTATTGCAGATTTCTCGGTTTTGTAAAGTCAGCGTGGACCGGTGTAAAGTTTGCTCTTGGTAAGTCATACATAAATACTTATATACATTCAATATTTAAAATGTAATAAAAATATACTTAATTCGTTTTGCTACTTGAAAATCTCTGGACAGCTTGCTGATTTTTTTTTGTTAATTTCTTTATTACAAAAATGTGAGAAGATCATTCATCATGATCCGCTTAAAAATGTATACATTCGATAGAACTATGCATGTATGTAAATATGCATTTTGTATTATGTACATTATTTGCAAAGATGACTTTCTCTGTTTGCAAAAGAGTTTAATTCTATTTTTATAAGCTTTTTGCTCTACTTAGTTGGAGGATTTGATAGTTCGCTTGACTGCCTAAGCTGTTTATCTGCATTGCACTGATATACCTAGTTGAGTAAAGCTCGTCTTCATTTGATGATGAAGCAGTTTTGTGTGTGTGTGTGTGTTGTTATCATTTAATGGATTACTGAATGTTTTTTTGCACAAACAGTTTGCAATTTTTTTTCTGGAGGTGATTTCCTTCTTGTAATAAATACCACTCAAAGTTATGTTGAAGAAAAGAAAGTTGAATGAAAACGAGATAAATCTTGCTTGATGAGTTTGACTCCGCTGTTCATGATTGGGCATCAGGGATACATCCAAGCACGTAATGGACAGGAAAGGTGTGGGTCTTGTAATATTGTTTTGGTGGTGTTATCAAATTTACTTAAATATGAGCAGAGGATGGATCATGGAAGGAAGATGAGAAAGATGTCGTGTGTATGAACCCTAACCTTATTCATGTAGAATGTAGAGGAGCTGAGAACGACATGCATCCCCCTGAATAAAGAGATTGTAGAGTTGCTAGTACACTAGTTCGGTGGTGATAATGATTGCATTAGATTCATGGATGCAGTGAAGCATTAAAAAACACACGGGAGAAATTGGAATAGATGGATGCTCAGAGTGAGTGGAGCTGGCGACAGGAAAGGCATGTCGCCTTGATGCCAAGTCAACTACCAAATTGAGCAAAAAGAAGCAGTCGACACACTACTTTTCAGCTAGAAAAATGTGTCATGTTGTGTTAAGCCTGCAATCCATAAAAACTTTTTTCGTTATCTCTCTTTATTTTGGAGCCTGTTTGCGGAGACTTGGTTTAATGAAAATGAAGTTGGCTTGACTTGGTCTACTATATTACGACAGTTGTGTGAATAAAAATGGGGAAAATAGGTACGAACAACGAGGAAAATTACAATACGAAAATATAAAAATATATATTCGCATCTCTCAATCATTACATCTTTCATTATTGGAATGGCGGAGAAGGGTGTTGCTGTTGATGTTGCTTCCCCCAGAGATTTTTTCTTCAAAGAGATCATAAAACCGGGAGAAAATGAGGTGCACACTCAGAAAAAATAGTTTTTACATCGGAGCATGCTGCATTGAAGCTGATAAAATGGAAGACTTGGTCACTCGCATTCATCAGTAAACTACACGCCATTCCTCCGAAATGGAGATGTTTGCTTGACCATCTGGTCAACATTTTTTATGGTCGCGGGTGTATAAAACCTGAAAACCTCCACTAAAAATGCGTGCATACATACCACTACATATCTGCAACTACCACTATTCAACTAACTAACTAATCATTCCAGCTTAGCGTGCAGGACGGGGTGGTAGGTAAAGTGGAAAGGAACCTCTTTGGGTCAGATTGGGTTACATACACACGAGTATAAATAGCACTTCACCAGAAAGAGTAATTATGATAACATAACACCCTTTTAAAGAGAGAGAGAGAGAGATAGCTTAGCTAGATGTTACTCCATCTACCTCGCCCAGCTCATTTCCCTTTCTGCTTCTGTTACTGGAAGAAAAGTAAGTGCTCCTCATACACCGGAATGAAATGGAGCTATAACAATGTGACCTTTTTCCCATTGTTGAAGCGAAAATGGGAAATAAAATGGCTTTTTATGTTTGGGGCGGAAGAAAACAAGACAAGAGTAGATCTACTCTCATTGCGATGGCTGAAGCTATTAGGGACGAACGTAAAGAGAACAGACTTCTTTTTTTTCTTTCTCTCTCTTTCTCTTTATTACACAGTCAAAGCGAAGAGTGAGTGGGTGAGTGGAGAAGAGTGTTTACGAAGGAGTCATATTAGTTAACACACGCGCTCCCTATAAAAAAAGAAGAGAAGAGAGCTGTTTTCTCTCAAATGCTTTTGTTGTTAGGGGCATATTATGCGAACTCTCTCCCTCACACTCACACATATTCACCGTCAACCAAGCCAGTTAGTGAGTATAAGGTAGTCAAGTTTAATGGCGGTGAAAGTGGGCAGAAGGTAAGCATCTTGCTGTTTGTTGCCATTCTCCCCGAGTGAGACGAAATCGTTAAGAATAAGGAGTCGTGCATTGAATGCACTTTCCCTACTCATCAGCTCGGAAAGAACTTTTTCTGAGAGCAAATGACAGGGACAATAATATGCTTATCTTTTATTGTGCGTATGCATGCATGCATGAGCACCACAAACGCTACTACTACTCCACTCCAACTGCTACCTCGAGAAGAGATCAGGATGAAGACATGAGCTGCGCTAATAGCTTTAAAAAATCTATTCAGAAAATAAAAGCTTGAAGGTCCAAGAAAAGAAGAAAAAAATGGTGACTTGCTACTATAGTGAATAGTGAATCACCAAATTTTGTTTTGCATGCGATGTATTAAAAAGAAGTAGGTAAGTACAAGACAACATTTATTATTTAAGCTGAGAGGAGTGGTCCGCGATACAAGAAAAATGGATTGAGCGAAGAAAAAACGAATGGACGAATAATACAACGATTCACAAGGATTTTGCTAAAAAGATGATCTAAAAAAAGGAGAAAAATAGAACGGCAACGAATGCAACAGTTCTTTTTTTTCTACACTGAATAATGGAATTGGTGGAAGGAGACTTGCCCTGAATTTTCCTTTCTCATGAAGTCATCTGAATCATGGCATTGCGTGTCGTCGCAGATTATTATGTATCTATGATGCGATATATAAGTAGATGCATAATATTTTTCAGCTTTTTACCCATCTTTGAGATAAAATGGAAGCTGGGCTGTGGCTTTGTGATATTGAAAAATAAATGTGCATACCTATATACATACCAACAACAACGGGGAAATTTCGTGCTGAAAGAAGTAGTTTCTGGAAAACTGTGTAACTAAAACTGGAACATGAGGATGGAATATTAAAAGGTGGAATATTGGAGTCGGGAATGAGGATGAAGACAACGTGACATCAGCTCATATTGGCACCCTTCTGCTCAGGCGACTATGTCTATGTTAGTATTACTTCTTGATTCGTCTCGATTTTCAGTTGTGTGTGGACGAACCACTTCCATTCTGCAAACATTGATATTCCAATAAACATGAAATCTTGCCGAGTTTTTGGCTTCAAGTGGCTAGTGGCAACGTTGGCGAACTGAAAAAAAAGCCACATGCTGCGGTAATTTTATGATGCGATTACGATATCGATATCTGTGTTTGTGTTTGGCGGAATACAATACGTGGTCCTCTCTTTTTCCTAACGTATCCTTTTCATTTCCATTCGACCGTGTGGAATTGTCCCCACACAAAAAAATATATATTTACGCCCAATCGTGTTTTTCTTCTCTTCTTCTCCACCCAACAACTCGCCTCTCATAACAAGTTCAACAGAAACGGTGATGTTCAACTGGTGAGATTAAAACGTGATGAAAGGCCACTACATGACATGAATGGGGCTTGTAATGGGCTCAAGACTGAGGACTCAAGGTTGCTTGATAAGTGTGTTGACAAAAAATACTACAGACGGCTAATGAGTCGAGTGGTCAGTTTTGATCTTTTTTTTTCCTCCATCGATTCCATTTCCTTGCAGCTGCCCCTAGTGTATTTTTATTCTAAGCACGTGTATGGGTGCACAGGAAACTTTGCTCAGACTAACTTTCATCATTGAGGCCATCGACTTCTGAAGTTGAACATTTTTTAGGTGAATCGTCTCATTGCATTTCATACTGACCTTAATTACATTTTCATATACTAAGTACTTACATGTACGTAAGTACCCCCACAATGTTATACTTATGTATATATATTTTTTATGAAAGGTGCTTCATTTGATACATATTCTGTGGACATTTTGTAATCCTTATATTTTGCACTGGTAGCGACCTCATTACGCCGAAGAAAAATCTCTTTTGTAGGACTTTCCTCGATTGTGGTTGTTACTACGCATTCTCTTGTTTATTCGCTTGTCAACAATGGTAAAAAAAAATAATGTTGTTAGAAAGGAAAGCATGGATGGATGGGAAAGAGAGGCGAATAGAGTAACCATGAAAAAAGGTCTTTTCCTTCCGCTCTCAAGCCCATCTTAAAGATTTCCGCTGTCTAAACAACTTTTATTTTGTTCCTCGTTTGTCTTCGACTAATCCTATTTACGCTTTGATGGACAGACAAATATAAACAAAACGTTTCGAGATGGAGAGTTGACATGTTTCACGGGGTTGGATGGATGGATGGGTGCATGTATTCAAGAAGGAATGAAGTGAATTCATCTCCGTTCACATAATTCCTTTCCTTTGTGTACATAATGCTTACAATATGAGCTTGTGTACTCTTGATTTAGATTTGATTCGCAGTTTCCCCCGGTGTTGCTTTCACTGACCTGGCCCTCCCTCATCTTCGAAGGAATTTGTTTGTTAACTTTGGCAAACGAAACTCTTAATTGCTTTTCCCTCTTCTCCGTTGCCCTAAGCCCATATTACTTTTTGCGTGTGTGTGTGTGTAAAGAGCATTTGAAAATCCCGTGAGCTCATCTAATTTGTGCGCTTCTTTTTTGTTTGAAGGAGGGAGAGTAGTAGTGCACCGTGAAAGCATGTTACTGTACTGCACTATACGTATCATATCACTTTTCCTTTTGTTCTTTGATGTTTACATCTTATTCTTCCTCTTCTTTTCAGATTCCGACTTGTTAGAGGAGATCGAGACTCCGCCAAGATACCGACCTGAAAGTCTGAAAGCTCTGTGTCGCCTCACCAGATTTACGGAGAGCGAAATTAAACGAATCTACCGTGGCTTTAAGGCAGAGTGCCCGTCGGGTATCGTTCAAGAAGACACTTTCCGAGATATTTATGCTCAGTTTTTTCCTCAAGGAGGTATGTATATTATTATCGTAAAGTGCTCTCTATCCTTCCTAAATCTCATCTCATTTTTAAAGAAACAATGTCACCTAATCATATCATTATTACCTTGCCCGTTAAAAAAGAAGCTGATTTGATTTGACCCCTCTGCTTCGTATAGAAATGAGAAGTACTTGTCTCTTTATTTCATAAATTCTGTCTTTCATTTTCGGAGAATTTTAATGTGCTCGTAAAAATACATTGTATCCTCGAATTCGATTAAGTTCCTGTTCCATTTCGAATCAGCATTACCACTACCGCGACAATCGTCATCATCATCATCATCATCATCCCAGCAATTTCCATCCTGCTCTGATACTCTTTTAATTTCAGCTTTTATTGGGGCATAAAGAACTTTTGAATTGTGCCATTATTTATTCATAGCGGCTTACGAAACAGGCTACAGATACAAGACATATTACCAGTGTTCCGCGAATTTCCCTCTTCTTACACAGTCAAATCACCCTCGACATGGAAAAACTTTTTTATAGTTTCAAACTTTTTAAGAACAGAATTTTTAAGTCAAACTCAAGAAAATATCGAACGGACAACCTTGACGTGAATTGACAATAGCCGAAAAGCATAATAAACGTAATAGGTATGTAGTGGTGTTCCTTGCCGCTCTCAAGGCCATTTTTACCCATGAATATTTTCACTGGAAAAGGGGGAAAATCTTTGAGGAGGAGGAGAACAACAAATTGCACGAGTTTCTCCTCAAGGAAGAAGAAGACCTTTTCGTACAACCTCTTTTAGATTCATAACATGTCCAAAAATACCAAACTCTTGACTTCATCATCAAATCATCATCATCATCGGTCCACCGCACTGGCCAGTTGAGCAGAGAGAAAGAAAGAGAGTCCAGTACACAGTAGGTCTCTTCCTCTTCACATATGACTCGCATCAAATGCGAGATGAAAAACTTTTAACCTGATTTTCTTCAACGTGTACTTTTTTACGACTGTCTGGATCTCCTTGAGATTACGCAACATTTTCAAACGTCCTTGCAATTCAATAAAAATTATAGTGTTTGGGCCACTCCTGATGAAATCACGTCATCGAGATTGTGATTGCACGAGAGATGTTTCATTCAGTCTAAGAACTCTTTATATGATCGAAAATCGATGCCTACATTGCACGCTCATCTATTTACAATGTACATATATCATTTATCATAAGTTTAATCATTTGAAAAGGAGAATTGACTGACCGACTAAGAATGAGCAACGATTCTGGTTTTTGTTTTTTGTTCCATTTGTTTCGTCCTTTACATTTTCTCCGTTTTGAAGGGACAGAATTAATGACTTCCATTTTTCAACATGTCCCATAGGAAACGTTAGAATTGAATAGGTTGCTCCCACATTCAATTTATATTTATGTAAGGTGGTATTGTATCGCCATTGTGGTGTACTGAAGACGCGAGGTTCATTAATGCGGAGTAAACGTTTCCTTTCTTTTGTTTTCTACTTTTTCAAAAGCTAACACTGGTCACTACGCCCATTACGTTTTTAATACTTTGGACCATGGCAGAAGTGGATTAATCAGTTTTGAGGTAAGGTCCCTGTCTAATTCTTTATTAAAGTGGCATGGAAACGAATACATAGAATTGTTTTCCTTCATGCATGAGGTAGAAATTTGAGCTTACAGTATTGCTATTGCTTACCCACAGTTACAGAGTGTCTTTGCTGTTCGTTAACGAAATTAAAGACAATATCCTTCCCAGCAGTAGCAGCAGGCAGACGGGTCACACAATCGCAAATATAATTCCCATTTTCTTTTCTCATTGAGCACACTTAATTAGTGTCATACATGAGGACTGAATGCAAATCAAAATGAAGTAGGGCAGTAGCGCCATAGCCATAATATTGTAAGTATGTACTTCCTTTGAACACTCCTATGAAAGAACAAACGAAACGAGCACACTTCTTGTAACGAATTTTAACAAGCCATCATATACCCGGAATGCAGAAAAAAATCGAGTGCACAAAAGCTATCTAATTTATCCAAATTGTTGTAAAAGCAGCCAACTTTCTCCTTAAAATGAAAATAATGAGGAAATTACAGAGAAAACAAACAAAAAAAGTTTTGAAACAAAACACTAAAACAATTGCATTTTCTCTCATTATTCATCAAAGGAAATGAGCATGTATACGTAGATGATTAGCGGAAGTTGATTATTCGAAGAACCTGCCACATACTAACTCTATGAAAAAAAAATGCACATGAATGTATTATGTATGTCAGGTCCATATGGGCCGAGTCAGAGTTGCTCATTTAGTCTTTCTTTCTGGTTTCTCTGTAATTTTGGGGAAAAGAGCCGCTCTTAGAGGAGGGTGCTGTTCAAACCCGTGTCGACAAAGTGTTTCAGGTTCGTTCGTTCCACAACAATAATGATAATCATCACCATAACTCCTCATATTATTCATAGAATCGTGATGAGGTGCATTCATGCGAGTAATATTTTTTGCTTTCCTCTCCCCTCCCCTTCTGTCCATCCAGTTTTCTCCAGCACCAAAGTATTAAAGAATAAGACTGAGACTTTCTTTACTTCTAATAACCTGTCATTATAATTCTTTTCTGCCTGTTTATTTATACTCGAAATTTGAAGGAGAGCAATAATCATGAAGAATGTCACTTATCCTCTAAATAGATTTAAGAGAAGGGGAGAGGAAAATAAAACGCAAATCCTCGGACCTTCTCTTTATTGGCACTTATTGTTCCCTAATAAGATCCCCATTGTGTTATGTCGTGCACCCAGCAGAGTACCCCGCCCCATGCTATTTAAAAAATACGCATAAACTGCCTTATTTAATCCGCAAACGAACTCTACATCATTCTTTTTGCCCACAGAAAATGGACCAAAACCATGACGGACTGGTGAGTCTGGATGAATTTCTCGACTGCTGTTGCAAAGATGAAAACATTATCAAGTCAATCTCCGTCTTTGATTCCGTAATATAGCGTGCTTACACAAAGTTAGGGTTTCGTATAAAATATGTACCATTAATTATCATTGAGATAAAAAAAATGGATCATTCTGAAGAGAGCAGTTTTACTTAAAAAAAAAGATGTTTTTTAATCCTGATACTTCCTACGAGCAACAAAAAATTCATTTTCCACGAAACACTTATCCATTTCATATGTCAAAGAATACAACATTAATCCGTTCCATACACCTTCTTATTTTTTAGGGTTTCTCCCTACACTTGATATTAATGAAAACTGACTCTAGGTTCATCACAATTTCGTCTCCTTACACAAAACAAAAATAATATGGAATTGGAGCTTTATCAACACATGATCAAAATTGTTACGCAGATATACCTTATTGTAGTGTGAGTAGCATTTTTTTAGCGCACACAAAACCTAATTAAAATTCCGGTTTAGCACCGAAGTTTAAATGATTGATGATGGTGATGACGACACACACGATACGATACGATTGTGTGCGGTTTGATAATGTCAAACAACTCACCTCCACAAAATATCTACAATCTACACGCATAGTATTCATTGAATCGAGTCGAAAATGTGCGTCGGAAATCAATTCCTCTTAAGCCGCACAGTTGCGAGATAAAGGGTAAGTACATAATTATATAAATGTCGAAATCATTAGTTATAATAATTGCTATATTTCTATCACCTTTCAAGAGAAAGTCATTTATGGCACAAAACAATCCACAAAACATTTACAAAAACATTAACCCAAAATTTAGAATGGCGCAGTAGAACCAGAACCTATTAACTTTTCATTAGTATGACGAAAGGAATTGTGTCGTCAAAAGTAGGTCCACTTATAAGCATTTCAATATTTCATTATATTTCGATTTCAACGTAGGGTTTTCTATGTAGTATAGGGGTAGCCTCGATGTAGTTACATCATCATCATCATCATCACTATCACCATTGCTTTTTTCAATCAAAGTAACTTACCTATATAGTCTTAAGTTGGACAATTACAGCACTATGAACGTCTGCGGTAAAATAATATGATATTATAGAAAAGTTAAGCTTCACAGTACCATGTACTTTTTGTATTTAAAAAAATATGTATTCCGATCCTCGTGGTGACCAGTAAAAAATCGATGACCAGCTGAATGGTGCCAAATTTGTCACAGAATTTTATTATAACGTCGCGTATCATAAGTCATCTCTTGACAAATAAGGGAAAAGGTAATAAAGGCCAAGGAAGCAATGTCTTCGTTTTCGAACTCCATCATTTATTTTCATTATGAGGATAGGTATAGCACAATGACACACCGTAAATGATTAAGCCATTATTACATAATTTACTGTAACGACTTCTACTACCTACTACCACTTCTAACATGATTATGTGTAACTTAAGTACAGTCAGATCAATTACTATAAATTTTACAAAAGTTCTAAAAGAAACAACTGGCAAAAATTACATATAGTACTCATGATGATGTGGAGTAGTGTCATGTCATATCTCTCCATGAATTTTATGATTGTGTACCCTTCTCATTCTCATACTCATTAATACTGTGCATACTTAAATGTAGGTATGGACTACCTGTACCAACCAAAACTACTTACATAAGTACTTTTAGAAATTCTTTTCCCGGAAAGAAAACTATGAATTTCCAGGTATTAAAAATGTGATTTATTGTGAGAAAAAGAACCATAGATTTAAATGAAAATGAATTTCACTTTTGTCGTAAATGTGTGTGTGTGTAAATACGTTTTTTTAAATCTTTTATTTTTAGAGATGGAATATCTGAAGTTCTAGCACTTATAATGTGGGTCGAACTCCATCATTAATTCATCACGTTGTAGAATATTAAATATTATGGAAAAAGCATGCATAGTACATATTCTAACAAGCCAAGTTGATTTCAGGTACCATACCAGTAGTAGTCATGTAGACTCATCCTTTACTACGCAAAATTAAATACTGTCTTTGAGAAGACCTATTTCTACCGAATCTCATTACTTTTTAAAATAAAAAAAAAAACATGGTAAAAAGAAGAAACAGTGCCAGCAGCATGAAGATGCGTGCATGCGTGTCTTCTCCACGACGACATGACAACAACATTCAAGGATTTATTTCAAGGATTTTTTAAAAATGTTTTTTCATGATCCACAATTCGCCTGTCATCATTATTATTGTAAAGTAAGTTTAAGGTAGTTAGTTAGCTGGAGGCTGTGAGTGGGGACATCTCCTTTTTTAATTGAGTGATAACCAATTATATGAATACATTTTTATGGTATGCGAGAGACTACTACAAATGTGGACGATTGTGAATGAAAAGTGGTAAAAGTTAATTACGGTTATAATAGAAGATTTAAAAAAAAACATACGAATTAATAAGAACATGAGTAATTTGATTTGGAGAAAACAAAAAAAAACTCGTTTGTTTACTTAAAATCGACTGGTATATTTACAAAACAAAATGTATTTATGTAATTGCAAAAGAAGTAAGTACTTAATCCAAAATTTAACATGCGTTGCGATGATGTCGACACGTATTTCAAATTTAAATATGGAATGTACTATAAATTAATACTATAAGGTATTATGCGAGTCCAAAAAAGATATATACTAAGATGGAATAATTGAACAAAAATGGATCCGACGCGACGGTGGTAAAAATTTGAATGCGAAAAATGTTATTTTATTTGAATTGAAAATTCTTATATACTTATTATTATGGATGGAAATAAAAACGAGTTTGTAAACTAATTTGTGAACATGGTCTGCATTTTATTTATTCTGAGAGCATGATAATAATGATATTAAACCATAGCATCCTTAAACATAAACATTACACTTGACGAGAAACCACCCCTACAAAATAAATACTTGTGTTTTGCATATACTTATTATTGCATACACATAATACAGGAACATAAAACTGGAGAATTTTTACAACGGGTTTGTTTTCTTCATAAATCGTCTTATTACTAACAAACTAAGGAACAAGTAGACATTCAACTTTAAAATTCAATTTTTTAAACTATGAGTTATGTATACTGTTATGAACATATAGAGTCAATAAAGCTAAAATAGAGAGAAATTTGGGATTTACTCCAACCAGCCATTTACGCAGTAATTGAGAAGGGAACGGAAATGGAGTTTATCTGATGCACTTGAGCATCACACTTGACTAAATGACACGGACACAGAATAATATGACATATTTATGCTAGTATTACTCTACACACATATTATGATACAGGAAAAGGACCACTATTTAGATAAAAATGATGGGATTTTAATACTAGGGTAGCTATACATTTGAAACATTAAAAAGAAGTGGCTAAAAATTGTTTTGAATGGGTATGTAATCGTTCGTTTGGATATAATAATAATGATAATAATATTTTACTATTGAATCTCCTTCACTTATGGATAAGCGGCCCTAGTGTTATCAAAAAAAGGGGTTTTCATGGACACACTGCGGGTGAGAGAGGTGGCGGCTGAGGAAGAGTTGTAAAAGTTGGTGGTGAGACGAGGTGAATATGTGACCGACTTGCCAGAGGTGGTCGGTGCCGGAGGCTGTGGGATGTATTGGTGGTGATTTGTGCTAAGGACGGTGGGCTGATTATGGTAAAAGGAAAAGGAGTAAGGATGAGAAGGATGACTCCTGCTCTGCTGATGCTTCTGGCTCATTTGACTCTGCAAAGTGCCCCGGTCCGAGAGAGTTGTGAAAATTGTGGATATTGATCCGGTGTAGCCAGGTCCCGCTTGTTGCAACATCTTTTTCCTCTTTTTATGAAGTCCTTGACCTTGCTGACTAATGGTGTACAGCTTCGGAATGAAAATAGAAAAGAGAAGGACAGTAGCCGTTGATATGAATGCAATGCACGCAGCCGGCTCTTGAAGATCTGGTGGTCCCATGTGCACCACCAAAGCCCATGAAACACCGATAGGTAAGGTGAGAAAGGCCGACAAAGTGATCTAAAAGGTTAGTTTTTAAAAAAACGAACAATGCTATTAAAATCAATTTATTCTCAGCACGCTCAAAATAAAAATGATCTAAGGTTGAAGGATGATGATATGACATAAAAAGGACGAAAATGGAGCTTGATCTTACCCATTTTGCCTCATTGTAGTTTCGTCTAATCTTAAGGACGGAAGTACCGTAGAGAAAAACCGTTAGAATGAGGCAGCCAAGATATATGTGAAGGTACAGGTAGCTCTCGAACGAATAACTACATTCGGCTAACATCCAGCCGGACTCCCTTCTGATGACTTCGGTCTCCGCTCCCAGATACCACTGAATATTTATTGCTAGTTGGACGGCAACGATGAAGGCAAACGTGATAAATTGATTGATTGCTGACACCCTTCCTCCAAGGCCAAGTTGGACTAAGCATCTCAATTGCATTGCCTTCAAGAGGAGAATCCCAAAACAGACGGTGCAGGCCAAGGACGGCAAAAAGACGCGCAGGTTACACAGCAATAACCCAGGTGGAAGGACAAAGAGAACAACACTAGAATACAGGGCCATCACTCCAAGGAGGAGGAGGATTCCGAACAACTGGTTCCCCTGAAGCGTGCCATCGCACATTCTTTGCAAAACGTAGATGAGCATGTAGAGAGAAATGAAAACGCCAGTAATCGCAATAGCAGTGACGACCATCGCCCAAACTCTGGAAATATAAAACTCCGGAGTGGACATCATACTTCTCATATCAACGTAGTCGTCTTGGTGACGATTTCTGTAGTAGTCCTGGCTGTCCACTCCGTACTTCGCTGTCTTTCCCCTACGAGATGTAGAGCTGTGTTTGGACTTGTGCCAGACTTGTGGGTCCTGTGTCGTGGATTCAGTATTCATTCCCAACATCACGTCCAGAACTAAACCGTCCTCCGAGGAGTACTGGCCAACCTGTTGGAAAAAAATGAGTTTTCTTGTAGCTTTTCTAGGTTGTTGTATGAAAAAGAAAGTTGTAACATGATCCCTTGTCAACTTACTCTTGTAACGTGCCCATTGTACTTGCTCAAAAGCAAGTCGTACTTTCTGCTTATTAGTTTTCCTTGGTGGTTGATCCGTCGCCGGGTGCCCTCTAGTTCGTGTTTGTTTGCAACAGTTGACTCTGCCTCCGGTACAGTTGCTTCCGTTGGAGACAAAGGAATGTTTAGCTTTTTGAGAGCTTCAGAGATGGCACTTGATAAGTAGGAAACTTCGCAAGAGTTGGTTGAGCAAGACTCAAGCTGAACCATCCGTAAGGCTGCGGAGTAAACTGAGACGGCATTGACGATAAAACCGACCTGAACATTGAAATTTATAAGACAAATATTTTAATTTCGTACTTGAAATTTATATCGAAAATATTTAATTGCGTATCGGAAAAGCAAGAAACAGCAATTGGAAACTTTAAACAGGTTTCATAGTCCTGGAGTCTCTGGACTAATGATAAGTTAGGAAATGGGAGACAACAGACGATTAGAAAGGAACTTACATCAGGCTCAGGTCGAAACTTTTTGTCCAACAATACACTATTCAAATTTCTGCAAGACGGTCTCGTGGTAATGATGCTCTTACTACTCGGAAACTTGCAGTCATACAACTGCTCAATATAATCTTTCGTGTCTGGATCAACTTGGGTAAGGAAGGAATCCTGTCCATCAAACATAATTATTCAATTAAATGTAATTGTGAACAACAAAAAATGTAGTCTAAATGTACACTTCTAAGTACAATAATCTTCTTTTTCTATGCAATAATTTTCATCTCATTATTACCGTCAGCTTGTCAAGTAAATAACTTTTGAAATCCGGACTTGTCGAGACGTGTGGTTGAAGAACCAGCAAGTTGGAGTGGAATTTGGTGGACCAATCTCGAATCAGTTCGTTGTCGACCCCGACACTTCCAAGGATCCAGGATTTATCTTGGAGCAAAGTCTGGAATTGCTCAACCACTTGAGTCTCACCCTCATTTACCAATCTCTCCATTTCCATGGATTCGAGGAGGAGGACAACGCTTTCAACTCCATCCTTTCAAGAAATCAAACATGGATACATAGAATACTACTCTTACCAATTTATTTTAAAAAATCGTTCAAGTTACTTCAGAGTGACTTAAGAGGACGCTTACAGCTTTTTCACGAAGAAAGTTGACAATGGTCTCAAGAATTTTCTGGTCATCCTTTTCCAGCACCAGAGAATACTTCATCAAAATAGACTTTTGAGAAGCTATAGACTCAAAAGACTTCAACGCGTGGGAGCAGCTGGATATGATAGCAACGCTAGAGCTACCCAATTGGTTAACTAGCGTTACGACACCCTAGAAAAACAGAAATTAATATTTTATTGCCTTGCTTTCCATTTCTTTTTCAATCAATTTATTTCCATTCTGTAATCACCATCACCTCAGTCACGCTGGATATGTCTGGAGCGGTGGTGAACACATTTGGATGCTTTTGCAACAACAGCTCCGCTGCTCTCGCCGAGGTGACGACAGCAGAAATGTTCGCATTGTTCAAGGCTTCTAACGGCCTGTCAATGATACGCTCGTTGTTCCGACTTCCAATCACAATAGAACCTGGGGAAAAAAATTACTTCTTGGAATAGGGAAAAATGACGAATTAACAATTGAAATCGCCATGATTTATTCAAAAAGCTTTCCTGAAAAAAATTCTGGGCTTCAAAACAGGAAGCTTCTCATTTTCGCTTCTGACAAGCCATTATATTCAAATACCACGAAATATGTTACGTTTCCCTTTTTTCAAATGTTTTTAATGCAGTTACTTTATGTTCAACATTTTTTTGATTCCCGAAATGGACACGTGTTATTCATTGATCCTTGATATTCCTGGTATATAGAAATTTTTCATACTGGTTTCATTTTAGCAACCTACAATTTACTATCTGTAATTTACATAGATCAAAAGTTGCAAATAATTACCAGCTAATTCCAAATAATTATGACCATCATCTATTCATAAACCTCATTCCCCTTCGTTGGGTACGAAACATGAGCACGCATTCTGAATTGAGCTGGTTGTCCATACTATTCCACCCTTTTTTGTGGCGATCATAAACCGAGAGCTTTTATGGGTTCTCTCCAGCCTAATTAATCCGGTTAGAGTTTTACCCGACTGTAATCACACAATCAGCATAATTGTTCTGCTCTCCATTCTTTTGCATTGGATAGCAAACGTGTGTGGAGTATTCAACTTTCCACAGATATCCATTGGTTTAAACCAGACTGCATTGAAGTTGAGTTTTTTTTTTGGAGAGCAAATTTAACCGATGCAATAACTTAAGTTGGTGACGTAATGTCAGCTTGTATAAATGCATGGACGATGGGGTGAAATGAGGACAAGTAACCAGCCACCATCTCGACTTTTGCAGTAATTCATTAAGCTCATTTACTACTGCGGGCGTGTAAGCATACAAAAAAGTCAATGAAGGATCGAGTATAAACTGGAACGGTTTTTCCTACTTCCAAAAGAAATCATACATTTTCTTCCGGATACAAGTCGTAGACTCATTTCACCCCGACCTAATTTCCATTACTCCTTAAAAAATATTAACATGGGTTGCAGGTCACATTATTATAACTATAACATATTATTATAAAAGCATACAACAAGTTTACATCCTAAAAATAAAGCGAATTGCGTGTTTGTGCTCATTAGTTTTCTCACAATTGTAAACGCGTACACGAATGTGTTGGGCAAAACACTAAACTTTATAGCAATTTGCGTTTGTTTGCGAACTGCGCACCCCTACTAGCTAGATAGTCCGCAAATGTGATTCAATTTTCAAAAAACGAATTAATATGTTTTGCATTACAATAACATGTTCCCATTTCGTTTCATATTGGATTGACCCACTTTGCAAAAATTTGTGCTGAGGTGCATTTTGAATTCTCAATTGGATAGCACTTACCAATGACAGGAGTGTCCTTATTCGTATTCGCCCAGTCAATTAGCTTTTGTGTTTCAGACAGTGCCACGACATTGTCTCCGCATGTGTCATGAATTGATAGCCCTGGGAATAAATAAAAGCAAATGGAAAAAACGAGCAATTCCAATTAGCAATGCCATGTAATTTGTAAAATGCACTTGTCATTTCCGACGATAATAATATTTTTATTACCGATTGCAAATTCCTCTGGCCATGATCGATTATTGATGACTTCGATTGCCCATCTAACTGCTTCAAGCTGTTGGTAAGAGTGGGTGTTTAGGCGACCACAGGTTGTAGACTTTGTACTAGACTTGTTCTTTACATCTGTCTCATGAAGATCCACCAGGACACCTTCACAAAGTCAGTTTCATTGTGTTTTTAAAACAAATGACCTACTTAAATGCTTATTTTTTTCAATAACAATCTTCCAGATAATATCTTACCAATCACCGCCTTTTGACTATGCACCGGTTCAACCGTTGTTGAAAACTCCTCCAACTCCGTGGATTCAGCTTTAATGACTATGATTACGGATATAATGAGATAGAGAAGCGCTGGTAGAGCACTTTGACAGTATTTAAGCTTCATCATGTTATGATCCACCGGGCAAATATGCCTTCTCTTTCACGGCGTCTTCCTTCAAATCCTGATCTTCTCTTCCAGCTTACCATGCGATCAGGCCTTTTCATTCACCTGTTACAAAAAAGAATTTAAAATATATTTAGTAAACTTATCGAAATGCATTGTAGTTCATTGACTTAAGTACAAACATTACAGTTTGCTTTGAAAATGCGTAAAACATTGTGATTTTTAACAGGGATATTTGCGTGAGCTAATTTCACTGCCGTTTGTTGTAGAAAAACACCGCAAATCAATTAGGTTAAAATGGTTGAAATGAAAAACTGGCATAACTTTTTCTCACACTTTGGCTTTTAACCCAAATGAAATCAAGTATTTCCCTTTTAAAAGGCTTTTTAAGTATATACGTATAAATGTTCTCATGAATTGCAGTTACTCGGTCAATGTAACTTTCAATGTAATCCAGTTGTATTGTACGAAAAAACGACAAGTGTGAGAAAGTACGTCGGAATCTCGGTTCATTAAAAATGATTCGATTTTTCCAGACAATTTTAAAAAGAATTAGCTCAGAGCATTTTACTGCTGTATTTCATTGAGAACTAACATTTTTCACGCTTCACGCTCGGAACGACGGAGAAATTAGAGGTGTACTTTATTTTTTCTCTAGTGAACATGAGCATGAGCAAAGAGCAAGCAAAAATGTGTGTAACCTTCAGTGACATGGCATAAACGCCAATCGGCTGGCAATTATTACTACACTTAAATGTCAACCTTGAATAAGGGCAACAATGAAAATGAAATCACTTTGGCTCGGCCATCCTCTTGGACATGTGTGCAACATTTGAGTTGAAAGGTTTAACTGTGCCATGAAATTGCACCATTCTTTGTGCTAACAGAAAGACAATTTTACAACCTTTGAAACTCTCCACTGAGTACAATATTTATTTAAATTCGTGTTATCACGTAGTAAATAATCCATCCTCTTAACTTGTACTATATTTCTTCTCGACGTGCATTCCGAAAAACATTTATTTTGATTCAATGGCGATCATCATGATCGCTGAACCAAGTCCAGAAACCGTAAGTTCTAAATTCTACGATGCAGATGGTGATGGTGGGTAGGTAAGTGTGCAAATCCATGTTTTAAATTCGCAAGTTTAAAACACATCAGCGCAGAAATCATATCATAATATTTGTATATCTTCAGAGATACAATAAATTAAAGCTCAAACATCGTTCGCAACTGCAAAATCGTTCATTCATATTGTAAAGTGGGGTGTAGAACATGATAATGTAAGATACGAGATGCTAGCTCAAGAAATGTTTATGATTACATTACATGAGGATACAAAGGCAGCAACACACACATTATAAAAGTAATTAATCAGCTCAACTCAAGCTCGGTTAGACTTAAATTGCTTATATAACAAGAAATTGGTTCATTATATCGAAAGTTTACAAAATATGTGTGGTTATCATGAATTAATTCACTGTCTCTTGCGTTAAATTTTCAATTATCCAAGAAATTCATCATTATCATGATTGCCGAGTTTATATAAATCCGATGATAGATGAACACAATAATTTTTTTTAAATTTTAGAATCGGCCAAACAGCAAATAGATAAATAAAGCACACTGCTTCTTTATGTAATTTTAAATTAATTGAAAATGTTATGGCTACCAAAATATTTCAAGACCACATGACCTTATGTCCTCCTTCATTATCATCTTTCAAATGCATTTGCTTGAACAGATTAAGCTCAAGAAACCGAAACATTTTTGTGGAGTAAGTGATGAGCTGTCAACCGATACTCAAGGCTAATATTTGTATGAAAAAATGCATGTTCGCTACAATCACCACTGTGTTTATTGCTTGTTCATGATCATGATCAATATTTAGTTGAGTTCGTGAGATTCCCATAAAAAATCAATGTTTTTTCTAGCTAAATATGAATGCAAAATAGTCTGCTAAGATTTCTTGTTAAAATACTTCAATTTTTCATTAGGAATATCATCAAATTACACGCCATCTTCATCAGGTTTTTATATTCACGGTCTCCGCATTTTATGGCCTACTCACTAATCGCTACATACAAAAGGGATAACATTGACTATTATGAAATCTCAGCAAAGTACGGTCAAAACCAATACGAAACAAAAGTAAATTGTATTTTAATCACCATACTTTTTAGAATCAATAGCCTTTTACCTGTTACTCTAATTTTCAAATAAAATTATGTTTCTATTGCAGCTGTAATGAACGACTTCATCCAATCAGAAAATCACTAATTATCAACACGGCCAATTAAAATTAAAATATCGTAAAGATCAATGATAGTGAATTTTGTAGGTATATCATATAATATAAGTAGATCTCGCTACGGATCAATTTACTGATTTTTATGGAGCTCTTATGTAATTAGAAATCGATGAAATTACAAATCTTTAACAATATCCTTTCCTTGAGTCTTGACCCTCTTTTACCAGTCACATAAAACGAAATCAAGCTTAGAGAGACGGAAAGTGAATAGGCATCACGATTTTAATGAACTCGTCTTTAATTGCGCAATATTAATAATAGATTTGTATACTTGAAAATATGCATGCTAAATTAACTTTTGAGTTGCGTTTGCTTGTCTTCAAAAACAATTACTGTGAAACGAAGTATTATGTAACACATTGTATCCAAGTCCTACTATAGTCACCTTGAACATGAAATTAGCACTCCTAAAAATTGTAAAAATTGCTGAAATTTGAGGTTGTTCTGTGTTCAAATGCATGTACAAATGAAATGCTCTTTAAGATTCTATAAAAACGCCAAACAAAATAATTTGGGTGGATCTTTGAACAGATAACCGCTCCAAATTTTTAAACTATTTTGGACCATTAACTCCAAACGCTGATATTTTTTTTTTGCTGGAAAACTGGTTTTTGTCTGAGTCTTTTTGTAAATTCGTAGAAATCTAAATTCCCTTTTTAATCCTAAGAAATCGAGAGGAGGTTTTTTGTTTTGCATGCAATAAATGCTGACAGTTTACAACATTTTCTCTTTAAAATATTACCATTTTAAAGAAGAAAGGCTAGCATTCCCCGGACGAGAAACTTAGTTGCCCACAAGCAAACCGAGGCTGACACTCCTACACACGCATGGATTTATGCAATATTTGCATATTTTAATACTTTGACCACGTCGTCATTACCTTCTTTCTGTTTTCTTTCGTGTTGTACGTCTTTCTTCCACATGTAAAGTCCTAACTAGTTTATGGTAAGTCCGTAAATTTAAAGTTTTCATATGAATAGATTTTTCCCTTTATTTGCTACATTTTTACTTCCTAAATGTATTTTATAGTAAAATTTTTTTTTAACTGAATTATATCGAAACACTCAAACACCTACGTTCTGTTTACTTGTATATAAATATGCTTAAAACATCATTTAAAAAATCAATTGGGTTCAACATTCCAACCTGACCCATTGTAATTGTCGGTACCAAAATAACTTGTACGAACGAACAATATTGTAAATAAGGGTTTAGAAATCCATTTGCTAGACGATGCCTTTGGCTAATCAAGCTCATAATATCTAAAGTCTCGGATTTTAGATAATCTACCAATCTTCTGGATTCTTCGTGACTCAAGAAGGTAAAAACAGTATTGCATAAATAACAAGCCAATTCTCAGTGGTAATATTCGAATTGGCGTATACTACCCTTAAAAAATCAGTGAATAGGTATAACCGCTAAAACCATTAACTTGAATACATTGATTGTTGTACAATTCACTGTTCTAGACAAACTCCTGGCAAAAAATTAGAAATCTGCTCATTGGTTTTTCCGTAAGGTTGTGAAATTGCTGGTAATGGATATAGATATTAGAATGGATAACTTCATAATCTTCTCATGTACTAGCAAAAAATGGCTTGAAGAGGTTATTTAACCTTGGAAATCATTTCTGAGAAAAAATACATGACTTTGGTCTTTCCCTATTAAATATTTTCCAATTTACTTTACATTTCATATCGTCCATTACACTCGTGCATTGTTCGTCAGTCAGAGTCGTCAACACCAAATCATTAAAAGTCGCAGGAGAACAAGGGTAAAAATCAGTTGACTCATTCCAAGATTCCATGACATGATTCAACTTGCAGGTAACCCCGTCCCGTCCCACGCAAAAAGAAACATTCGGGTTTGGTTCATGCATCACTTCCAGCACCCATCCAACTCAAAACTCAACGCAGTGTATATCCTAATTTATCTGATCATTTTTACCCCGAGTTCTTGCACTCACTCCACTCGCAGCTTTTCTCAACTCTACCGATTGAATCAGTTGTTTGTGTGGACTCACCTGAAATTTATTGCTTCCCTGTGTATTACTTATCTTAAGCTATTTTACTTCGGCAACCTCACCTACTCAAAAGCATATAATATTTATGCCAGTTTAATTCATAATAACGAAGAGTTGATGGACTTCTATTTTTACATTATTGCCTATAATGAATGGCCAAAAAATGCCTCCTTTTATTTCTTTCCGATTAAATGCCCTCTTGAACATTAAAACTGCTCAGGAAAAATCTCAGATTATTTTTTTTCCACTCATTGATAGAAAACATTGATATGGCGAGGTTTAATAGCCACCATAAATTTCAGTGATCTACTATGAGTAGTATGGAAATACAATTGTGTTGACCAACCGAAGAGAGAAGAACGACCACACCGGCCACCGGCTTAGGAGGCACACTACAACACGTCGAGTTGCGCAAATCTGGCTTTACTTAAGAAATTCAAGTGGACTATAGATTTAAAAACGTAGTGCGGTGAAGTAAAACTACTCTTTTTGTGGGATGAATTTAATTGTTATTACGAGTAAATTGCCATGTACAAAAAGGGGAAAAAATAAAGGTATAAAAAATATTGCGACATTTGAGCGAACGACGTGCTTCTGCTTCTGCTACTGCTACCGCTGCACATATTACACGAAAACTAATGCAGAGCTTGTACCACACGTTTACAAAATCGGACAGAGCTATAAGGTTACGATTTAATTAAGGAAAAAAAGTTGAGCCAAACCCTTTCCACTTTTTCGTTCAGTTTTTGTAATCTCCAAGATTTCGACAATACAGCAAAGCAATAAAAAGTATATTGGATATGAATTGTTTGATGCGATAAAACTCAGAAGCATTGAATTCACATTTTGCATTTATAAATTGCTACTATGTCAATCGCTTTATTTTTTATGCAGAACAATCGTATCATATCCTATCGTTCCTATCGTTTACGTAAATGCAGAGGCCAAAAAAGATACTTACGTATTTCATGAGCCATCAAGGTAAACATTCCCTTAAAAATCGAAGGTATTTGACTCGTTTGCAGGCAACCAGAGAGGATTACACAAAAGAATGCTTTGCATCTGACAAGACAAGAAGATGAGAAATACGAAATAATTGCTAGCTTGCGAAGTGTTAATACTGTAAATAAATAAGAGTATTTAATACAAAAGCACGCGCGATTCTCCCACGAGACATCATAACTCATGGTCAGTCACTTAATACTCAAGTTGCTGCACATTGTTTTGCAAACTTCCCAGAGGTTTTTACATCAGAACATATAATCATACGAGGTAATTGATTGCTGCCATCGCTTTCAATGATTTTAAACGCCCTTTTGCCTAACGTTTCGATTGTGAAGGCAATAGTGTTTCATTGGCTTATTGGTTCTGAGGAGGAATGAAAACGTAATCCATTTTTCAAATCCAATTACCACCACAGTCAAGCCACCATCTAAGGATTTTGAAGAGAAAGTTTTGAGACGCACTATGACTTTCATTTTATGAAGCAATGGTATTCTCTCGAATTAAGGGTCTCGAGTGACATTTTAACTGAAAATTAGCCGGATACCAGCACGTTTGGTAACATACGAGTATAAACGCAGGAAAGGTGTCCCAGCCATCCCTGAGGAACGGTACGTTTCCTCGCCTGAAAATTACTTGAAGACCATTTCATGTACTAGTAGAAGAACTCACTACCGTTGGGCCATGGCTTTGGTTCATTTGATGAAGCAATAAATAACTTGTTACCGGAAATGAGAGTCACACAATTTCAATTGAGAAGGTTAAGCTCGACTCACGATCACAGGTTAAATTGGCCATTATTACGTAGCTGAGCGTAGCTAAGCGAGTATTGAGATTGACGTGACCGTCTGTCCGTCTGTCCGTCTGTCCGTCTGTCCGTCCGATGGATAACTCTCGAACGAGG
>JAHZMX010005987.1:0-27074 GCA_027743895.1 Seira musarum | reverse complement strand
GTCTTGTACATGGATATAGGAACTTGTGCCCAGCAAGGTTTTTGTAGAGCTTGAAGAGAGCTTTCGAATGATGTGGGATTCATTAGGGACTGGGCTTGGGCCCAGCGTAATATACGGAGGGATAAGGTCCTTTTAATGATGTCCACAGGGGAAAATCAATCAATCAATAAGTTCAGACCTCTCGTAAACAACGCGTGTTGAAACAGACGTGTGATGTTCACACATATGTTGAATTTTATTTAACGATAACAAGTGACCTTTGTTTTACAAAAACGAGTGAAGTGTTTGACTTGAGTCATTTTAACCTTTATAAGTCAAGTTTTAAGAATATAATTTTGCATAGTCTCAAAGTTCAGTGTCGTTGGTGAACTTGGCATAAGTAATTGTCAAATCATGTGCAAGCTCAGCGTTTGAAACCAAAGAAAATCAGCTTTGACAACTTGTGTAGGTACTTTGAATGGAATGAAATATATTTAATTTTACAATAGAATCGGTTGTGTCTGAATTCGACTGACTCCCGAGAAAAATAACTTATGTGAACAAACAAACACAAAAAGGATTTTAGGTTTAATCTCGGTTTTAAGGGATAAGATAAAATCTTCAGCTTTTTTCCTGCTTAACCGGTCCACCGCATCGCATCCCTTTCCCGCTAGCTTGAGGCCAGATCCAAGTAACGGGGTAAGAAAGGGATATCTTCTGCAGAGAAGCGGTTGTAGTCTTCATTTTCTCCCTTTTCCAGGCTTCGGGCAATACATTTTCTTCGAAAAAAAGTTGAATAGCAGCTAAAGTTATTACATAAGTACACAGAGAAACTTTGTTTTTTCCCCATGACTGATGAATGACGATCCATCACTGCTTTCCCTTAGAACATTTGTAATAACTTCTTGGTACGGCACAGGACAGTGGGTTATGCTCGCCTCAACACACAATATTTTATAAGTTCAGTGAAGAGATGAGAAGAGAGGATGTTTGCACTAATGGGCGCTCTTTTTTCTTAAAAAGCGATGGAGTGGGTGACTAGGTTAGGCTAAATTTTTTTTTCATAGTACGTGTGGCACCAAAGAAAAAAGATTAGAACGATGGTCCCAACCTACGTATTTACACGCCGGATTACTCAAGGACTTCAACGGAAAAGGGCGTAGTGTGGAAAAGATGGCAAATGAGAAAAGTTAGTTGGCGCCGACAGTGCGGAAAAAACGGGGGGACATGGTGTCCGTTCACACCACTCCACGCCACACTTTCATGCTTCAATATCTCACCCTACCCCGTTTACTTGACATCTTAAAAGTGAAGAGGATTGGCTCGGACAAGCCAAAGTCGGGATCTTTTTTTATTTCAACCCTTATCAGTATTTTTGATGCTCAGTATACGAGAAGGAATGAGAAGGCAACCCTTTTCTTTTGATGACGCTATCGGCTTTTGCCATTCCTTTCTCGTCATTTTCATTGTTTCACGCCTTCAAACGTTATTACTATTGCCCTCTTTAAAGATACAACAGTATTTAGCTATCTTGTTATTCCAGTCCAGTCATAGCAAGGGCCAAACTATTTCCCTTTCTTTCTTTTCTCGATAAAGGAGTTGAAAATGCAATCTCCTTTGCCCAGAATATTAGAAATCATGGAGAAAACATTTGCTAGTCCAGTTAACTAAACCGCTCATTACAGACATTTGGTTAGATGAATAGGAAATATGATTTCAACCCACAAGACTCAAAATTGACTGAGTGAGTCTACCAATCTTAGTTATTTTTTTGTTTGACAGTTGTGCTGCGAGTTGCAAACCAAGAACCCATGCAAATTTAAAGTTTACACTTGTTCAGTAATATTTTTTGCATAAACTGTAATCATTACTCACTGGAGTTCAGCTCCAGGTTTAAACTAGAAACAAGTCATTCCTGGAAGGAATAAGAATTGTGACGGAAAAGTTAGTCTTCCCTTCTTCACCTTTTCCTTCTCTTGCCTCATCAGCACCATCATTCTTAAGTATGATCAAAGAGTATGTTAAATAATGCAAGCATGGTTATAGTTCGTCTTCCAGGAACAAGAAACTCACGACCACAACCGTTTAAAGATAACTGGAGAAAAGTTTTTTCTTCAACTTCCTCCACTTTCACACCACAAATGTACAGTTCGTATTTAAAGGTTTCCGACAAAATTGTGATCTTGTTTTGTTCATCAACACCCACTTCGTCTTCTTCTCTTCTTCTTCTCGCTGCACTTGGGCAAGGGAGTTTAATGTCTTGTCTTGTCGTGTCTCGGTACTATGCTCCACTGGCTTTGCTTATGGTTTCGTGCGGGAGATGAAATGAAATAGTGCTGCTGTTACATATAGCTAAAAAGTAATTTTTAAATATTCATTGTAGGGAAAAAGTCCATTTGTGAGTTTTCTCTCTGCCCCACACTCCACCACTCCCCAAAAAAGTTCCGTTCCGATTCTCTTCCCTCAGTTCAAAGGGAAACTTTTTTTTGGAGCATTTTGCAAACATTTTTACTTTAAGAAAACTTGCTTACCGTGTTTTCCTTCTAGGGACAAGTAGAATTGGTTTTGATGAGCCAAAAAGAAAATGATATTGGGTGTGAGGCTGGAAAAAGAAAGTTTTTTGTTGGGCACAATTTTATTTATTCCGTTGTTCCCCTTTTTCGGTCTGCCGTATCCATGCATAGTAGACGAAACTACATTTGGATGACTACTGACTTTCCTATTTTTCTTCTTCTTTTTGTGAAGCACTTTTCCACATTTTAACTTTCTTCCTTTTGAAGAAAGTCGTAAAAAAGAGTTTAAATGACTTTTCTCGTTTTATTCCTTTCGTATGGGTGAACTTTAAAATTTATATGGGAAATTCTCTTCCAGCGAAATCTGTCTCGTTCTATATAGTTCGGCAATAATGCAATCATGTTCTCCCTTTTATCAGGGAGAATTAGATGTAACGTGATTTGCTTAAAATTGTGTTAATGGCGGTGGTGACTTGACTTGGGCTAAAGAGAATGTGCTGCGGTGGGAGCAAGGTGTTCTCCGTCTCTACGAAAGTGAAATAAATAAATATAATGTTAAATAAGCTCAAGTCAAACTCACTACATCACGCTTTCCAAGCAAAGCACGTTCTCCTGTATTTTTCAACATGACCAACTTAACTTATTTCTCAACTTATGTGAGAAAAAGTACTACTTATTTTCTTTATTCAATTTCATAATTTTCTTCTTCCAAGAGAGAGAAAGTTGGGACCGGCGGGAGGTCTTTAAACATTTTATGCCTTTTTCTGTTTCCCTTGAATCAATTTTTAGCTCGTTTTCTAGATAAAAAAGTCAAACTTTTTTTTACTAAAGCTTTCATGAAGCTTGTGCTTAAGTAAACAATAAATATGTTGATTATAGCTAATGTTTACTTAAAACAGAATTGACTATGGTATGATGCATGAGGGGAAATTAGCACGCTGACTAACTTGTAATGTAATTAGTTTTTCTTTCAACTAATAAGCAAATTCAATCTTTTCCTTTTCCAATATCAAAATTAAAACAAGATTGTTCAATCAAAACCCAGTATGTTTAATAGTACATCTTAATAGTCAACTATTTAAATAAAGATTTTTAATGACAGCAGTATCATCACATCACTGTTTGACTTATGTTTTTCCATATGGTCTAATCACAAGACAAAACCATTTCAGTTTCATTCTCAACTAGGTATTTTGTATAAACAAAAAAAGATCAAATCATTGACCACTCTGTTCACCCGAGAAATGTTCTCGTAATATATTTCATAGGTGATGGAACACGTTTTCAAAATGGATTCTTTATTTCTAAGTGGCAGCATTTTTGCCATGATATGATAGGCGTTCGTCTTGCACTTTGGAAACACTCCTTGTTTCGGGCCATTTAAGACTTTTTTCCCAAAGAAATAATAAAAGTCGTTTAGAACGAAAATGGGCATCTTGCATGTACCCACCCTATATGAAATGATGATGCAATAGCATTATGTAGTAGTGATGATTGCGCGATTCGCACTGAAACTTTCGAATGTAATAATTTCCACAAGATTTTCCCCTTTCGGGCCATATCTCTTCCCTTAAAGGGACTTCTGCCGGAAGGAGTGATCTAGCAAGTATCCCGTGTTGGCCAGTTTTTGATCATTGCCATTCGCTTCCTTCGTGTTCTTTTTTCCTTTGCAATCCAAACACACAAACAAGATGAGAGGATGAGGAGCAATAGCACGCCACGACGACCGACCTGTTTTTGGCAATGAAAAGTGGCCGCCGTCCTCATTCCCATAACTTGTTGAATTTGATATGACACTGTGTGTGCTTAGCAGATGTAAACTATCTCAAAGAAATACTTTTGTACTCTTGCGGTATTAATGGTAATAGGGAAAGGTCTACACTAGTGATTTCGATGGTGCCAGGAAAAAATATCTTTTCAATAATCGTGTTTCCTTTCGCATAAAATATAAGTTTTTTTTTCATCTCGTTGATTTTATTCCTTATCCTACTATTTCGTCGTCGTTCGTTAAGGACAAAGGACAGAGAGAAATGAATTTGGAGAAAGTGGGAGCAATGGGATGCCGGAATGGTATCATCGGATAATGTTCCTTCCCTTTTATCTTGGAAATTACCTTGAAAACATTTTCTTCTTCTTTTATTCTGCTCAAGGTAGAGAAAGGGAAACAAAGGCTAAATTATGTCCATTATTACGGTCCCTATTTTCTTTCTGGAGCGAGCACATTACAGAAAGAAGGGAGAACGAATACGTGTGTAGTGAATACTCTGTTCGTATATCAGAGATAAAGTAATGGGGACGGAAACTGGAAAGGAAAGCGTTGCTCCAGTCGAGTTCCCTTCTTCAGTATTCAGTTCACAAAGCCCTGGTTCCCATAAAAGGGCGGCGTGGTTCTGGTTGGCCTGTTTAACACATAACACAGCATAACATAAACATAACAATGTCTTCTTTAAAATTTTGTTCCCATTTTTTCTCATGTCAACGTAAATAAGGCGGATATTCCGAAGCAAGTAAAATGGATCATATTTTTTCGGGGGAAATTCTGTTTCCTCCTTTTCTTTTAAAGTTGGTTTTGGTTTTTACTTAAGATGGGATGATTACATTTTTCGATGGATTTTGGAGGATCTAGATAGGCTTGTTTATTGTCATCAGTAGCTTTTAGAGAAGAGGTTTACTAGACTAAGCTCATTCTCATTCTGATGAAAACTTTCTCTCGAATCGAGTTGAATGGAGTGGTGTGCGTCAGTGTCAAAGACGATACTCGATATGCATCAAAGGAAACTAGAGTGAAATGAGTGGGAGGAATTCATATATCGCCACTGGAGGATAAAAACGCTGAATACTCAAGTTCAATCATGTTTCAAACGCATGAGATAAGCTGGATGAGCTACTTTTGCTTTCGTCATCTTAAAATTCCTTAAAATTGAAACAGTCTTTTTTAGACTATCGCAGTGTTTACCGTCTTTGAGGAGAAATAAAAGAAGGATCAAACTCATTACAGTTTTTTTTTCTTCATTTTTTTTTCTTTTTACAAACCAAGAGATTTAACAAAGTATATTTTTTCTTGTTTCAACTTTTTATTAATATTTTCCGGATTTTTAAAGCATGGATTTGTGTAGTTTGATGGAAAAACTTTTATGGGGCATATTTTGTATTTTCTTTTTTGAAAAAGAAATCCAGTTTCTCGGAAAGATAAAAGTTTTAAATGGATGGGAAATCGAATAGATTCGATTCAATTTTCATTCCATCCCATGTGTCGCAGCCCTCAGTCTCAAACTAAAAGTGAATGAAAAATTTACTGCTTGCTCTAGTCCTTTCAATTTGGAAAATATTTGTTCCATTGGGATATCTCACATGCCATTTCAAAATACCACATTGCAAAATGCACTACAAGCAGATCGACAGGTAGACGTGTGAGTTTGCTTCATCATCTCGAACACTAAAGGCGAAACTAAGAAACTCACTTAGGAACTCGTGAGGTAACACAAATGTATTTAAAAACGATTCTATTCCAGTTCCTAAAATAAAACTATTTTTTGTGAGCAATACAACGTCATGTCACATTGAATAATGAAAAAGTCATCATAACAAGGTGAAAAGGTGAGGTTTACAAAACTTTTCCTTTTCTGACAAAGAGAAGTAGAGAGAATGAGATCTATACGGAGTAATACTGATCCAAAGGCAACCTTTTTTAAAAGCAAGGGATCACGGCTCAAGTAAAAAAGTACTTTTTAAGTTTCGGATTAAACTTTTGATTGTGATTGAATGAATACAAAGAAATGTTGTGGAATTTTTTAAGGGAAAGATAAACTTCATTCTTTCATTCATCATCCCTAAATCTAAATCCTTCCTTTTATCCTTGAGTCTGAAATAATATTGGCTGGATTTGCAAAAAAAAATCCGTGGGATGTTGGTTTTTGCTTTGAATAGCAAAAAAAAAACGGACTTGAAAATTCCGAATAAAAATTCTTTTCTTTTGCTCCTAGAATTTCTTTTCGTATGTTAGAAAGGAAAATGTTCTGGCTAAATAGGGAAAATGTTGTACCTATTCTCCCTTCTTCTCTTATCATTTTCACTATCCGCGTCCAAGATGGATGTAAATGCAGTGCAGTGTAAAGTGAGATAGAAATTGCCACCAATTTTACAAGGAAACCAAAGCCAAACACATGAAATCATTTGCATAAGATAGCAAATATATTTATGATGATGCATTAGAAATGCCATCCATTTTCTTCTTTTCTCTACCACCTACGCACATAACTGCACCTGCAACACGTTTGTTTAATGTTTGGACGTTATCGTTTCAATAAATTATTCTTGCTTGCCTCTCCTGCACGTTTTTTCTAGATTTTCACCTTTTTGAAGCAAAAAAGAGAATGGCCGTTTTTTGTGTAAGTACGTATGTTTCCTTCCATCATTAAGATAATCAGTTACAGTTGCCGCCTGCGATATTTTCCAAAAAAAAGAAAATAAATTCCCAGTCCTTCCCAGAGCTTGAGAAAAGCTTTTCTACTCTGAAGCGAACACACTTTTTCATTTTTATTACCTTTTTTGCTTTACCAACCACACGTGATTCCGCAAAAATGTGGAGAGTCAGCACTTAAAAGAGAGGAAAAAGAATTCGGGAGACAATAAGAATAAAACTCTTTTTCTTTTCATTCTTTAAAAAATCTATAGGAAATTCACCGTCTCAAAAAGAAAACTCAAAGGAATGAGGAAAGCAAAAAACGAAACTGATTTAACAATGACTTCCTTTTCCACTTTTTCTTCTTTCAGATCAAGAACATTTACCAAATCATTTGTCGATTTTGAAGAGAAAACGTTGTTTCATGAACTATTTTAACCAAAGAATCTGAACATAGTCGGGGAATTTGTCTATAAACGATACAATGGCCAACATGTTGACTAATTTAATTCAAATACTTTCTTCCCCTTCGAGTTCAACTTCAGTTTCTTCCAAAATGATGGAAAAAGAAAAGAGAGAAGGTGACAGGAAACCTTTATATAATTCATTCTAGCCACTTTTTGACCACAAAACATTCATTTTAAACAGCACCTTCCGTTCCCCCTTCCTTTCATTCCCAGTTCCATTTTTTCTTCCTCTTCGCAAATGTTTTTAAGCTTATGGCATCAGCAAGTTCATACTTATTTTTGGAACCTTTAGCTTTGGTGTGGTGTAAGTACCTATTTTAAAGGTGTGTAAATTATAGAATTATTGTTATGCTGCCTGAAGAAAGGATTTTTAAAAAATGCTTCGGTCTAGATCTCCTTATCTTTCCCTTCTTCAGCTATTTTCCTTCTCACGATCAGTCAACTCACTTCGCATTTATTCCTCAGTGACCACCGGCTTGAGAAGGAGAAAATCGTGGGATTTTTTTCGAATGTTTTTTTTTTTTTTGCATGCCACAGCGTTTTCCCATTTTTTTGCAATGGCTAAGTCAAAGCCGAGCCAGCCACCTTGTTGATGTTGATCAGATGCCATGCCATGTTCCCCCGAAACACTATGGCGAGATGAAATATGCCCGTCTTCGACTTCCCCACTTGAAAACCGACCGTGTACTTATTCTACAAAAAAGGATGAGATGTAATATTCTAGAGCTCAAAAAAGCTTTGAGAAAGTCTGATGAAATGATGAGGTGGAAAAACGATTCCTTCGAGAAAAAAAATTGAGTTGAGGTTCTCGGGCTAGTTTTGTTGGGTCTGAGCTATAGGACCTGATCATCACCACAGTCCAATCCCTGCTTGAGGAAAATAATGTACATTTCTTCTCTCATTTTATGTATATGGTTAGAAAAATGTTAGTAAAAGTAGAGTCTCATTCAACTTGATCATCATCATTTTCATAGAAAAGTGATCATATTCCCACTTGAATCATTGAAAACCAAACGAAACCACCTGAACTGAACTCAAACTGATGGGAAAAGGAGAAAATCGGTTTCGGTACAAGGAATTCAAGGAAAGGCAGTAGGCAGAAAAGGAAACATTCCGAATCGATTTTCAATTGACTGCTAATACCCCCACTTCAAGTTCTAGCTTGAACCAAGCTGTATTCCTTCTCACCCACCACCAGCACCTGAAATAAAATATTTATCCATACTCCATGGAAAAAGTGAACAATGCATTCCACTCTTCCATTTTTTATTTTTAAAATTCAATTGTCCATCGATGACTATGAGATGAGATGATGTTGAAAAAATTTGATGGCTTCCTTTCCACAAAAATGAATAAAAGTAATGGAGAACTAAAGGATTGAACTACTGACAATGTAAACGGAAAGATAATAATGTGTTTTTTATGAGCGTAATCTGTTTTCTCTTTGAATAGAAGAAATTGAGTGAAATGCAATATAGTACAGTACACGCAACTCAACTCATATATTCCATTCGAAATGGTGACCTTTTGACTCTATTTGGTATTGTATCGTTTCCCCTTTCACAAAAAAATAATATCTCGTTTCTTTCCCCAGTAGATCCAATTTCCACATTCGTTTTTTATCTTGAACGGGAAGAAGTGAAGATCTCGTTGGATTTTTCAATTTAGTGAAGCGTTCAAACCTTGCGAATCTTTTTTAGATTGACTAGAAGTGAAGTAGATATTTGAACATGTGAATTGGATGTGGATGTGGACATTACATTTTTGGTGGAAGATGCACAAAATTTCAATATAATCGTAGCTGAGACAAGAATAAAAAGTGGAACAGGAAGAAGATATAGGGACAACTAGCATCATGATGATGTCAAGAAGAAAATTGGCTTGTTAGCATTGACACCCGAGAAAAGAAAACACTTTCTCTGGGACAGCAGCATTTCATGTATGTAATCACAATCGAGCCACTACTCTTCTGCTTTCACCTCCACTCCACCACTGTTAGCTGTAGCGGGTTGAGATTCAAGGACGAGTCCGACCTCGACCAGACCAAACCAGGACTGAGCCACATAGAAGTTTCTCGATTTTGGAAAAATAATTGTGGAAAAGTTTGTGTCATGTACAATTTTGGTTATGCTTACTGACTTCAATTTATGAATATGATTTTATTCTGAGAAAAAGTGTGTCCGTCGACTACTGTGAATTTGATGCAGCTCTCTTTGGCTTTGGCTACATAGAAATGGAGTAGACCAGACGCAGAGCAAACCTAATGTTCGGGGAAAGCTGTCGCCCTACCGTAACCTCAGCTTCAACTCGTGTGTTTTTTTTACTTATGGGCTGCTACTCAAAGCTATTTATTTTCCGAAGAATGTTTCATGCTTTTCTCTATATTTTGATTTGCAAAATTGTTGAGATGTGTGCGGCTTTTCAACAAATAAGTCAAAACGTACTGTTGGACTTATTGTTCGTTTGCTCAACATCAAGCTTTGGTTTAGCTTGTGTCGGGTCGGTTGGATATATATGGATGGTAGTGCACGTGTGCGATATATATTTTTTGTGTGGAAAAGCAAGAGTTCAGATTTTTTGGGGAAAATACAAATCCATTTGACACGCTTGAATCCATCATTTTCATAATGTGGCTGATTTGGTTTTCTCTTTTCTTCATAAAAAATTGAATATTTTATGGAGACTAGAAAGTCGAGAGTTTTGGGGCGAAGGGAGTTATGTATTTTGTACATCAGACATGCCATTATGTTTCTTCGTTTATTTCAATTTCCGTTACCATTCACCATCATCAGTCATCTAGTATATGACAGCGGGAGGACACTTTAATAATAACACGCCATTTTATTTCATATTTTACCATTTCCTCCGTATATTTTTTTTTGTTTTAGGTCACTCTCAGATTGAAAGGTCACGGTGTGGGGAGTACCCGATGTTGCATCTTCCCCCCTGCCGTATTCTATATCCTGAGTAAGGTGAATGAAGACGGTTCCTATATTGTCGTCTACCGTTCCGAAGCAGCTCCAGGAGATCAGCCCGTTTGGCTCCCTGTGACTATCTCCATCCGCAGTTTGTGCAACGGAGATAAAGATAGGGGGCTACAGTTTCACTTCTTTCAGGAAGGATTCAACGGATATCATACATCACTTGGGTATATCCTAACATCAGTCAATCGTATGAAAAATACTGCTGAAGGAACCCATATCAAGCTTATTGGGAAGAATGGAAAGGTAAAATTACACTTACTCGCACTTGTGCCTAAATAAACTTTACTTAATTGAAAAGCAGCAGCTCCAAAATTCTGGTGATCAAGGAAGAAAGTTTTTTTTAGTTTACTCACTTTTACACAATCGCAAACAAACAGCAAAATTAAAAAATGGAAAGTCGTAATCTTTAGGAAGTGTTTTAAAGGGAGGAGAAGTAAAAAGTCTGTTCATTAAAGTCATATTGAAAAAGGAGTTGGAAGAGTAAATTGCCAAACTTTTTTCTTTCTTGTTGGTCTATCATCACATGATCCATCCATCCTTGCAATAAAAGGAACGGTAACTGTCAATAAACGGAAGTTGAAAAACTTCACATACTCTCTTCAGTTTTAGTCATATTAATTGCTTTTCAAAATTATTTACTTCATTTTCTACCTCCTGAACCACTCTCGTCATCCCAAGTCCCAGATACTGTGAAAGAGTAAGAGAATAATGTTTATATTGAAATAAAGGAAGCGGGGCGATCAATTTAAAATTGTCCAACATTTTTCTTTCTTCCATAAACTTTTCTTCTCAAATCAGACCAGACTCCCTACTTAAAAAACAATCTTGCGCAACCTTAAAGTTAATAAAAATGAATGTTGAAAGGAGTGATCGGGACTTTGGAAAACTTTCAAATACAATTTTTTCCTAATCACATACCTTTTCTTTTCATCCATCCAAAAATATTTTTAGATGAAAGTTACGTTAGAGTTAGAAGTCTTTAAAAAATTGACTTTTTTTGTGAAAAGATTTTTTCAAAAGAAGTTTTAAAGGTCCAATGACATTTAAAAAATTGAATTCTTATTTACCTCTCCCGGTTCAATATTCCAACCCTTTTTCCTTTCAAGAAGTAACTTTATTCAAATCAAGCTGTGAATGTAAGCTTCCTTTGAAATTGAAATTATTCAATTACGTACTTTGCCCAAACTACGAAGTAAGTACTGTTCTAGGAAAAAAGTACATCTTTTTCATCGTGTGATGCGATTCTTCACGGTGTCATTGATGTGATGTGATATGATGAGCTTTTAAGCTTTCTAGAGTATCATATTATGATGGTTTTCCTCAATGTGCTTTCACATAGTAAGTAACATGAGCTGAAGTTGAGCACGTTATAAACTACTTCCTCCACAGCATCATAATAAGGGATAATAGTTTTTTGGCTTTTCTTCACTCGTCGACGAAAACATGGGGCACGAGTTAAGCCCTCCATCTTACTTAAATAAGTTGAGTAAGGAACAACTTGAGAAAAATAAAGTCGTTTTCGTAGGATCAACTTTGCAGCCAAGCTATTCTCGACAGCCCAAGCCCGACTGCCTTGTTGAAGAAGAAACGATCCTTAGCACATGTTCACTTCCAGCTCCAAAGAAATTGATCAGATTCAGGAAAAATAAATAAGTATAAAAAATAGTGCGAGGAAGGACTTTTTCCTTCATTTGATAAGGCACTTTGAACTTGTTTGTTCGTTCGTTCGTGAGGATGCCGTCTGCCGTGTGCTCACTCGTTCATTCATTCCATTTTCATTTTCATCACATTCAATTCATTTCAATCCTGCAAAAAAAATTATGTATTCATATTTTCCCACTGTAAGTAATAATAGAAATCTGGGATGAGGATGACTATGACACACCACCACACCGACTGTTTTTTATTTTACACGTTTATAGTTCAACTCATTTTTTAGGGGAAGGAAGGGTGAAATAGGCTTAAGTATTTTCTTCTTTTTTTGCATTTCTGCGACATGTGACAGTCTTTTTTCTCCTACACATATTATCTTATTGACTTTGAAGAGACAGAGTTCACCAAACTTTTTTGGCTCCAATATTTTCATCAAAAAAGAATGTTGCGCGACGACACGATGATGATGATGGTGATGCCTTCAAAAATGCATAATATCTCTAGCCAGCAGTAAGGCCAGGCAAGGTTACATTGGAGGCTTTGGCTTTTAAAAGAATTTTTCCTCCTTCCATTTTCATTTCCATTCATGTCCTAATACGCTTCAGATGCAGTAACCCTCTTAAAAATTCGAGAATGTCTGTGTGAGATAGCACGCCTAAAAGACGAAGAAGAAGAAACGTATTGCTTTTGCTTTGGAAGAAAAAGCCGCTTCTGCTTCTGTTGCACAGTGAATGATTCTGTTGGAAAAAAGAAAGTTCCCTTGCGTTTCGTACATTTTAGTGATGAAGGAAATGATGGCCTTGATGAAGACATAAAAAGGCAGGGGTGAACGTGGTTTGGCTTCGTCTCGTCTCTCTTTGTGACCTCCACATTAATTTTTTATCTGACCTTAATTTTCTATTAAAATTTGCAGGAAAAGCAAAAGGGGACTGTGGTAATCGAGTCTCCAGAAATCTCACAAATTTTCACCTTCCTTGAATACATTGGTGGCGGAACGCAGATTCACTGTTGTTTCGCGATCGACTTTACAGCATCGAATGGTAATCCAGCGGACCCTGACTCTCTCCACCACATTTCCGAAATCGTGGATAGGACAAATCCCTACGAGCAAGCGATTCAAGCAGTGGGTGAAATTATTCAGGATTATGATCCATCAAAAATGTTTCCTGTCTACGGGTTTGGAGCGAGAATACCCCCGAGCGGGGAAGTTTCTCACAACTTCCCCGTGACACTTTGTGAGTCGCCCTACTGTCATGGGATGACTGGTGTTTTGGACGCTTATAGGCAAGTTTCGCATGTCACACCATAATTAATTATTATTTTAAAAATTATGAATTAGAGAAAACATTTTAATAACAAATTCCAATTATAAAAGGAAACCAACATTTTCTCAGCTTCAATCAAATTGACTAATTTTTTTGCTTTTGCAGGAGTTGTATTCGCCAAATCCAGTTGTATGGACCGACGTGAGTAAAAAATCGAAAAGTTTGGCTTACAGTTCACATGCATCATTTACTTCATTTGATTAGATGCGTCATGCATCAGGAAAAGTTTCTCGTTTAATGTTTTTCTCTGATCTCTCGCCCGTCTTATTAAATTTTAGGAACTTTGCCCCAATAATTAAGAATGTCGCGGCGTTAGCGAAGCAGCATATGGACGGGCAGCACTACTACGTTCTTCTCATCATCACGGACGGAATTATCACGGACATGCCTGACACTACAGAGGTGACAAAATTACACACACATTTTCTCAGAGAAAGCGTGTATTCATTCATCCAGCGGCTTTCATTCTTAATTTTAGTTTTGCTACTAACAAATAATACAAAGAATGACTGCTACAGCCAAAGCTTGATATAAAGGTCGTCTAAAATTCAGACTCAAATTCAAAAGCTTACTTTTAAAGATTGGTCGACATACTCAATCATGAATCTCGCTAGTTGCAGCATAAGAAGTCATGTTTGGAATTTTAAAAGGCGTTATTACTAGTTTCATCTACGGTTGCCAGAATTACGTTGTATATTTAGTAGATTGAGTTATTCCGACTCAATAAGAGCAACAAATGCAAGTTCCAAATCTCGTAGAAATGTTACGACAATGAGCGTGTCAATTAGTACTTAAAAAGGAAGTTGGACTTGTTTAATTAGAATATATTTGGGGCCAACAATGATACAGTTATTGTTATTGCTGTTAAAACCATAATGTCAAGTGATGGTATGTCGAGCTTTGACTGTGAAAGTACGACTACTTGAGGCATTATTGCATGCAATTCATGCGACCGTCTTGTAAGTTAAATCGTAGGAACAGGGCTAATGAGGGGAGACGTGGAGCAAGAAAATAGGCTCAGTCTCAATGAGCTTGCTGGGCTGACACTAATCTGACATGATGAGATTGCAATTAAACCTTGTTTTCGTGCTACTGCCACTGTTCTCCATGCTCACTCCAGTGAGAATGAGAAGAAAATGTCTAAAAATCTCAGCATGCCATGCCATATTGGACATATGGAACTTTCACTCACTTTTATGGCGACAAGGGGCGTCTTGAGACTTGAGACGTAAAATGAAATTCCATTCCATGATTCCACCTGCGAAGATGGAAATGACAGGATGAAAACAGATCGTGCGGTTTCTGAGGTTTTCCCTGAAGCTCTAAGTTTTTCCTCCCGAGATGAAACGGAATGAAAGTGGAACTGGAAGAGAATTTTCTTATCATACTCATACTCATAACATTAAGCATTTCTGTTTGCTCAACTGAACTAAAAAAGAGAGTAGGAAAAGAGATGGATGTATATTTGAGGAAAAGAGTACAGTACACTACATGCTCATAAAAGTTAAAAGGGGAGATTAGGGAGTACTAAAGGTTAAACTAAACGATAACCGTAAAAAGGTAAAATGGCTGAAAGGGAAGAGATATTCTTTTGAAAAAAAGGAAGATGGAGAAGAAGACGCTTAAAGTGAAATGTGCAATGAGGAAGAACAGCCTCATTTTAGGGTTTTATGGGGACGCATTAAAAACAGCTTTGATGTAGTGACTTGACGTGAATCCATTCATTCATTCCATTTTACCTACTTTTGTCAAAGAAGAAGAGACGACGCAATTGCATGCATGCCTGGAGAAAACGGAAGAAGTAGTAGTATTCATTATGATGATGATTATCGGATGATACTTTTACTGTTAATTAGGAAAACACTGGAAAAAGGAGGAGGGATTTTGGATGACAAAGGTAATAACATTTTTTTTGCTATTTTAATTGCAGGCAATTGTGGAAGCATCCCGCCTCCCGTTGTCCATAATCATTGTTGGTGTAGGCTCTGCCAACTTCCAACAAATGGATATTCTTGATGGTGACACAGTTCGTTTGTCAGCGAATGGAGTTTTCGCAGAGCGTGATATAGTTCAGTTTGTGCCATACCGGGATTCGCGAGCATGGATGGCGACAATTTGCCCAGAGATAGCAGGAAAATGGTCAAGTAGTTATGATAGTACAAGTCGGCTGGCAAAAGTAAAGTTGGCGAAGGAAGTCTTAGCAGAAATTCCGGATCAGCTCACGAGTTTCATGAAAAGTAGAGGCATTGTGCCCATGAAACGACAACCACAACCATCCACTTCCTCCGCCAGTGTTCCTGCAAATGTCATTACAACTCCACCGACAAATGCAAACACTGGAACTGGTGGTGCTAGTGGGGCAGATGCAAGTAAAAATGAAGAAAACAAGAATAAAGTGCAAGGGCTACCTAATGACTCCATTATTCCTTCCGCTCCACCTGAGAATATTGAGGAAGTGGATACAGTTCAACTTGTAGATAGCAGTTCAAAACAGAAAAGAACTGGGAAAGGAAGTAAGCAACCCCAGCAAAATGCCGTTTTGAAAACTACACCGCCAGCAGATCAGTCTGCTTCAGTGACCTCCGGAACTACTAATGCCAAAGCTAATCATAATAATAATAACAACTCTTCTACGAACAAGTCGTAGAGGTTAAAAGCTCGCGAAAAAATAAAAGTATTTTTTCCTCTTCACTCGTTCAATCCCAATGTACCGACCTACGTACTATAAAGTGAAGGAATAGCACATGAAGGAATGTGTAATTAGATTTTGACCACGCATGAAACTGACTTTTCTCCTCTCCCTGTGTCATAGTCGTAAAAAAGGATTTTCTAAAACTCAGCTTGTTTTCCAGCTTTGATTTGCTACTTCCGGTAAGCAGTATTTACGTAGCATAAAGAAAAATTGCACTTTCTTTTTTAAAAAGTGTATGCAGCTGGTCTGCTATTTCATAATTTTCATTTATTTATTGAAGGGGTGGTGGCTTCTTACGCCAAACCCATAAATTAAATTACGGCTAAGATCAGATTATATCTTAATTTTATGTTGTACAAGAAATATTACATGTTTCAACCGGTCCCAAACCGAATCCAAACCGACGACAAAGTCGAAGTATAAAAACAGGAAATGGAAATATATGAGCTATTAACGTGCAAAAAAGTTGAAACGCTGCATTGGGCTTATAGAAATTTTAATAATAATTTCCAGGTACGTTTAAGATTTTCAAATGATTTGATAATAAAGGAAGGTATATCGACGGTGGTTGATCAAACTGTATTCATGCGAGCACGTATTACAATTTGGGGCACTATAAGACGCGAATTTAGACTTCGGGTTTCATGCGGTGGACTTAAGAAAAAAAAAGGTTCAGTTTGATCATTTGCCGGCTATACATGTGGTTCTTTTCTTCACCTCATACCTAGTCGTCCCAAAGGCGAGATTTTGATTTTATGTAAACTTCAAGCACGACCGACATCTTTATCTAGGCGACCCCGTTCGTGTGCGAAGGTGAAAGAGGTTGAAGACGCGGAAGTGGGGGGAAAGTGAGAAATATTTATGGAATTTGGACAAAGATTGTTTGTTTTCTTAGCCTGTCTATTTAGGTTTGTTCTATTCTACTATACACCTTTCTTTTTTCTTCTTTTCTGCAGAGACAATCATTACCGTGAATCATGATACGGAGCATGTCATGAATGTCAAGTTGTCCGAGTTTTTTCATACAATTTTTCGCTGTAAAATTTGATAAATGTGATATGTCGAGTTTCTTGTCAGAAAAAGGTCTTTAAGCTAAATAAACTAAATCATGATCTACAATCTACTACACTACACCTACAAAAAGAAAATTATTTAATTTATGGAAAAGTTCCTTCCTGGGTGGGAGGGTAAAGCTAAACTAAATTGAGCGATTTCTAAAGAATTACATACAAAAGCGCAAGCACATGCCTTTCTGGCAGGGAAAACTGGAAAATGAGAAAAAAACATGACATAACTAAATTACGACTGTAAAAAATGAAGATCATAATCATACGAAGTGAATTTAGAATGTATGAGTAGAGAAGGGTGGTGTATAAGGTAAGGTAAACAGCGTAATTGGATTTTTTTGTGAAAAGGAAATCAGGGGCAAACTGAGACTTTTCGCCAAGGGGCTAGCTCTGCTGATATGATAATGATGATATCATTGAAACATCCTAAAGCAATATAACCGTTGCATTACATAACATTTTTGAAAGATTCTATTTTGAATGGGGTTAATTGGTAAGATTTACGTAAGTTTAAAAATAATAGTTTAATTAGAGTTTTCAAATGTGCGTAATTATATAGTGTTTATTTTACAGAGATATTTTAGCTACGATTTAAGTCGTTTGGGAAAGGGGACGTCATAATCATGAAGCGTTACCTTAATCATACCAAGCCTAGCTGTGATTCCGGATAGAAAATTGGATGACTCTTCAAAAACTCAAACTCGGGATATTGAATTAAAAGGAAGGTTATGATAGCGGAAAACTAGCAACTTTTGACGTTCAGATTCAGAGTTGTAAGTTTTGGGTCTGCCAAAGAAGATACGACTTATTTGGTCGTTTAATAAAGTATAATTAGAATAGAATTGTTGTGCTTTAAAATGACGACATAGAACCTCTAAAGCTAGGGTCTTAATTTAATTTGGGAAGAAGAATAGGCTTGTAACTGTATATAAATTCGTTACGAAATACCTGATGTAAATATGAGCTAATTTAAATGGATTTATATTAATTACCGGATGTAAAGATAATGATGTCAAGTTATAAACTGATGTGTTTAATGTGAAACTCGTGCTACTGATATCATAAAATTATTTGCTTAAGGTAATATAACGAGGGAATGAATCACTAATTTCGTAGATACTTAAAATTATGACGATATTGACAAAAAATCATTTAAATCGTTTCATGTTCGTGACCGGACAGTGAAAGGGTGATGTGATGTGCGTTACAATCTTTAAGAAATACACTTAAATTGATGAAGAGATATTAAATAAAACAATAAAAAACTACATCTTAAAATTGTCTTTTTTTTGCTCAACCATGATGAGCAAGACTTTATTTACTTAAAATCGAAAGTGAATACAATATAATTAATTCATAATAATTACCGATACATTCACGATTTCCACCTTGTAACGTATTAACTTGATTCGTAACTTATTCATCTGGAGAATAATGAAAATGTTCGTGATTTATAAGAGTAGACTAGATAAGAAATAATTATTTCGCGGTTTTCTTACATATATTTGTATCATCTTCCACATTTTCGCAGTACAGAACAAGTCCACAATATTCTAGTCAAGTGTCACTGTCACACCTTTAACATAACGTTGTTGTTTGGCTTTATTATTTGTCCTGCGTCAATGAACACAAAGTAATGTTAAACACATTAAATTTTAAAAAAAACTAAATTAATGCGCACCAAAAACGAAAGCGAATTGCATCTAAATCAATTCATATCATATCATTCATTGGATTTGTTCCCTAACATTAAAAAAAACTAAAAAAAGATACCAGCGCTGAGAATATCTTTACAAATCAACAATGAAACTATTTCAATTTCACACATAAACACGGTACCTAAATACCCCTAAACTCGTTTGGATCTTGTACAGGGATCTGGGATCTTACAAATTAGGGAAATACAAACGGTAATACTTTCATATTGATAACCCCTGGGTAATTTTGATTTTATTAAAAGTAGTCGTTCGATCGATCTAATTAAAAAAAAAGCTTAGCATTTGACAGACATAAAAATCAGCAAATAACAGCGATCTTCTGATCTATACTTCATTTATCCGAACACACGAATTAGAAGGCCTTAAAAGCTAATTTGAAGATAAGTTAATCACACACTAAATACTTGCAACCCTCGTAAAAATGCCAAAAATTTAGAGAAAATATAAAAAGCAAAATAGTATTATACGTTTTTACACACGGAGTATTTCTAGAGATTTATTGTAGCAAATTGCAATCCAGTCTGGCTGAGTGGCTCCCCACTGAATTTGATTGATCTCTCCTTCCGCCGCAGTGTACGCCAAAATGGGATCCTCTATAGCACGCGGCATGCCTATAAACAACAAAATAGAAATATTGGTAGAAAAGGACTCGGGCAATTCAAAATTTCAAAGTTTATAAATTCGTATAATTTCAAACCTGCTTGAGCCATTAATACAGGCTAAGCTACCAAAATCTTCACTGATTTCACAACTATTAACTGATCACTGTTTTATTCACTGATAAACTAAAAGTTATATGTATGAGTTCCCATTCAATACTAAACGTCGGAAAAAATGGTTCTATAATTAATGTGTTTACGGTTTGGAATTACTTCGACAGGATGTGATTTTATTCCCAAAATAAAAACTGCGTCCTTGTTTTACTATAATTACCCGAGTTTTATTATTAACAATCTTTAACTTTATAACGCTGACGCACGCACGCACGTCAAGTCAACATCTAAAGCTGGAAGTTGTCTACCTCTATAATACTGACTAGTGCCACAAAAACAAAACATTTTTTTACCCTATCCATATCCATGCATGTATACTAAAAGCTGATACATTTTCCTAATGCACTTGAATCTTGAAATGCACATTATGCATGTTTAGCGAGAGCAACCGGAGGAGTAGTACATGTTTGTAATAATGTAGACCATCTGAACCAACGAGTGATCATTTTTGTGACGCTTAGGTCAAAAAAGAGCGCAGATTTTGAGTCTACTTGAGCTCTATCTAAAGCCGCTTGTGTTTTCGTTTGTTCCAACTTAGGTATCTAAAGATTTTCCTAGCGGATTAAAAGAAAAAGTTATTAAATTAAAAGATTGACCTTTTCAGTTATTCTTCGCATCACTAGAAAGGTAAGTAAGAGGTAACTATTGCTTAAATTCCATTACATGTTTGTAAAAAATGAGTTGTTCGTTTTGTATTGGATTGTTCAGATGACCTAAAATACTCTTCTTTGTTTTGATAGTTTAACTGCCAAGATTTGCTTGAAGTCGTGATCAAGATGTCGATCGGAGTACCAATCAAGGTTTTACATGAGGCCGAAGGTCACATAGTGACACTGGAAACAACCACAGGGGAAGTCTTCCGTGGAAAGCTGTTGGAAGCTGAGGACAATATGAACTGTCAAATGGCTAACGTCAATGTGACATACCGCGATGGGCGCAATTCCACGCTAGAGCTTGTTTTCATCCGAGGCTCAAAAATTAGATTCATGATACTACCTGACATGTTAAAGAATGCTCCGATGTTCAAAAGAATAGGAGCAAAGGGGCCGGGAATAGGTGCTGGAGCGAGAGGGAAAGTTACGATGATGAGGGGACAAAGTGAGTTTCTGTTCGATTATTATTACGATCTTGTTAAGGTATTTTGTTACATATTTGACATTTTCCTTTGTGTTTTATAATTAGGTCGAGGCAGAGGTAGAGGCGGAGGACCGGGTAGGGGACGTGGAGGTGGTGGTGGAGGCGGCGGAGGTGGATCATGGCAAGGAGGGCCTCCTCGCGGAAAGTAGATTTAGGAACTCTTTCCATCAACTTAAAATATTTTGTATCGATGATAAATAATTTTATGGTCTACTCGATGGATTATTGAATGAATGATTAGTGAGTGAATGACTTCATTATGTATTGGAATGTTTTACATAACTAAGATTTCAACAAAGCCCTATCAATCGCTTCATGGTTTTTTCACTAATGTTCACTTTCACTTTCATATTACCTTATTATCTTTAATTATTTGTATTCCGTTATTTTCGTGTTAGTACTGTAGTTAGTTTCATAGTGTATCGTATTATTCTATGCTTTCCATTTCAAGTCAGCCGTATGGTAGGGTTATAATTTTCTATGACTGAAGTTCAATCGTGTAAAACAATTATGCGTGAATTAAAGTGGGTTTACGCTTGATTTTCGGTTTGAAAAACTAGAACTACATACTGTAAATTTATTTGAGGTCATACAATTCAGTAATGATACCGTAAATGTGAGGCGGTAGATTTTTAAGATAAGTTACTCCGCGCCGCTTCTCAGTCCTTTCAGTTCCTGTTAACTCCTTAGCATCCGGAATTTCCAAAGCTGGTTAAGAGTAACACGTTCATTACAAATTCGCTCTGTAACTTCTTTGTACGATCTACATGCATGCACAGGAAAGATGAAACATGCTCTTCAAGAATCCAGGTTTGTTTAATTGTTCTGCCTTCATTTGTTTTAACAATTTGTCTAAGCTTACCCAATATTTGTTAAGCACCATCCCGACTCTGGATTTTTTATTATATATTTGTCAGTTGTCATTGATTGAACTTTCCACTGTTTCTTATACGTGTAAACATTTTTAGTCGGTTCGAATGTAACCGTATTATCGGTCGTATTAAACATTAATGGAGTAAAGTCATACAGTCCTATTGAATCAAAGTCTGGAAAGTACAGAATCAGTGTCTTTTTTAGCTGCATAATATCTAAAAGCGTACGTTCAAAAAATATTTTTACCATAGACCATCCATTTCTGTTCCGGTAGATTTTTCCATGGTTCGGGTTGAATGATTTTATAAACATTCATGGCGCTGTCTCTAATTGTCAAGTACTGCATGGAAATCGATTTGATCAATTATTTCACACAGTTATATAAAACTTTAGAATGCCAATAAATTACATACCCCTTTATCCATGCCGCTTTGAATTGAGTACATAGCGTTAGTCAAAAAATCATCTGAAATTTAATTTCAAAATATATCAATTGAAAAAGGATTGTAAAAAGAAGAATAAGTAACTCACCCATTCGAGCGAGTGAAAACGCCACGCTCCATGTAAGTATTAATCCCGCAGTCCTTGTGATAAAGTAATTTTTGTTTTCCCTAGCCATTTTCAAAATTCGCAATTAGTCCAACTTCTTAATTCAAAGATGATCCTCAGTCAACTGTCAGTCATAAAATGTTCATTTTCAATTTCATTCTCCCAGTTTTTAAAAAAACGACTTTGAGAAGGAAGGTAATGAACGGGTCAAGGATGCGGATGCGAGACTTCATTGGTGATGATTTTACGTCACGTCGCGAATCCTTTTTAGGTACTCGTCCAACTCGTCCTTCATTCTGCACTTTAGTAATGGTGCAACTTGCATAATTACATCATATAAATTAGATATAGGATTGACATCGGATTGATATGTCATGATCTGGTCGAAGTAGTAGACCATTATAATATAATATGTATATTCAAAGAGACATGATTTTCAAGTGATTTATTTCAAATCTTTTACGGATGCGGATGTGGTTTATTGCATCTTCAAGAAAGAAGCTGTGTAGCTGCAAACAGTCAAACAGGTTCAAATCTCTCATTTGCATTCACATTCAAACACGAGCCAGGCCATAGAGCACTTTGCTAATGATAAGGGAGTGATTGAAAGTGTGCGAGAAAAAATAGTAATTGCTTCGCTTCACTTATTTGGCAGACGCAGTGGCATCAAAACAGAGTAAAGAGGTCCGTTTGCGTGAGTTTTTCAGACAGAAATGGAAAGTTGAATTGCTCAAGTGCCGCGAGTACCAAATGACGATAATTAATCATTAGTCAAATCAATCACAAAAAGAATATTTATAACTTTTTTTTGTAACTTCCTGTCAACCACGCATTCATATCTTAATTGTTATCTACATCTTGTTCAAATTAAAATTCATGAAACAAAGTTAGCATGCTCAATGGTCCTTAATACATTATGCATGTTGCAAAAAAATGTAATCAAGATCAAATTCCCGTAAACTGTAATCACGACATGACATGAAATTGATTCCTTTTTTTCTAATTTTCGTGGAAACCGGAAGGAGTTACTATTTTTTGTCTAAGTAATGTAAAACGGAGGATTTTTTCAATTTTTAACGAAACGTCATGTATGCTTAGTTTTTTAAAGTAGAATGTCATTGAAATCAGTGTTTATAAAACTGATCTATTTTTAGCTCTTGAACCACCTTGAAATCCAAAAAGTAAAGCAACCCGAACTGGTGGAAAGGTTGTGATCCAGCACGCCTCTTGGAATTCGTATTGCATCGTCGGAAAACTAACAGTTTTGGAATCGCATTTCTTGTGACAATGGTAAGAGCGTGGAACAGATTTCTTCGTATGTTGGGTTTTCGAAAGTCGAATCGTCGACAAATCCCTGGGGACACTCCTGATGAACGACGACGACTAAGGACAATAAGAATGGCGTGCATCAGTCGTATACGAACGGAAGTAGATCAGAATGGGGGCGTCCACTACGTGGTTAATTATAAATAAATCATAATGGTATGGGTGTCACGTCACGTTTGACGAATTTAAAAATTGATGCTTTTCATTTTACAGTTCTTATGTCGATGCTGTGATTTGGAATTCAGAAGGTTCATTCTATATGCATACATTTTTCTTACACACTAAGAAAATTTCTTTTAAACCGATTTGCTTCAATGTTTTAATTTGCAGTCCCTACAGTTGGGGAGGGAACAGGAAGGCGGCACATGCAGACACACGGCACCACGAGGTGAGTTTAAAGGAGATATAAATTAATTATGTATACTAAACAGTATTCGCACAGATCAAGTCTCACGTCGCATCGTTTTCCCCCAGATATATTTTCATCGATACGTTCTTGAAAACAATATTGATTATCCACCCTTTCGGCAAAGGCAACAGCAGCCAGCTCAACAAGAAAATATCCAATAATCCAAAAGGACTAGTCTAACAATTAATCCAAGAGGTGTATCCCGCGCTAGATATGTACAATGATTTTAAAAATATGTTTTCTTTAATCAGAAAACCAAATCAATGTGGATTTCTTCTATTTGAAGCGATTTTAAAAGCTTAATAATATATATTATACGATTGATTCCAATAAAAAGCTCTTTTGATTATACTCTTCCTAATCCAATACGTCAAGTAGGATATTTAATGGTCTTATTTGATTTATAGTAATTATCAAACGTAAATATGAACTTATACGGACCATCCTGTACGATATCAGTCAACAAAATGCATCGCATTTTTTCCTAGAAGCTTTATCATTGAACTCGTCAAACCCTAAATGTTTACATTCTGATATCACACTTTAACTTATTAGTCGCAGTTTAACTTTCATTAAGCCGCATTCATGGACAATGATGTACTCAATTGAATCAAACTTTAAGGAATGACGAAAGCTTACCCTTTACTCAGTTTCATGATTTTGATTCCCTGAATTTCCTTTATCAATTACCGTATAAATGATATGATGGGCTTGCCGATGGTGACTGATGAGAAAATGCATACTAGCATTTGATTTGTTTTTAGTTTAAGCTTTCGTCTGAAGTTGAAGTTGCAAAGATTTTTTTTGTTCTTTTACTCTTTCATCATGGAAAGTTTTCACACGCTAGGAACATTCCTTTTGATTATTTTTACTATAACATCGACTCCTATTCAAGGTGACCGTATCCTCTTTTTCCTCCCACTTTCCTCCAAGAGTATGGCAAATCTTTTTGAGCCGCTTGCACTGACTCTATCCAACAGGGGTCATGAACTGACTATAGTCGCCCCAATCAAGTTTAAGATAAATTCAGAGAGCGTGACCCAGGCACAGTGGTTTACACCAGAGGAACTGTATAAGGACTACCCAGACCCATTTGATATTCGAAGAGCAAACAATATATTTCGATTTCCGATCCCATTTCTTCAAAATTATTGTCATAAAATATTTCAAAAGAAAGAATTCCAGAAAATTACAAATCAAAGTTTTGACTTGATAGTTGTGAATTTGATTCATCATGATTGCTTCGCCGGAGCGTTTTACAAAATTGGAGCACCGATTATATTTATGGCTTCAGTGCCTGCACCTTCCCGATACACAGAATTATTTGGAAATACTTTACCATCCTCATTTTTACCAATCGTTGTAATGGGAGATGTTTCGGAACAATTGAATTTTATTCAGCGAACAAAAAATTTTCTATACAACGCATATTTTACATATCACTTAGAAGTTCAAGTGAGACCAGCTTTAGAGGAGGTGTACCGCAAATATTTAGGACAAAATGTGCCTTCAATTGCGGAAATTTATAGGAAGCAAGCGAGTCTTATTCTTCAGAATAGCCATTACACTGTAACGTATCCAAGACCGTTACTTCCGACAATTGTAGAAATTGGAGGGATTCACTGCAAAGATCCACAACCCTTGCCAAAGGTGAATATTTGAACTAAACAATACTAATTTGATTCTGATAAGATAAGATAAGATAAGGTCACTTATTGAAAGACTTTAATGGGGAATAACGAGAGTCTTTATTTAATTTAGGACCTCGAAGATTTCGTAAATGGGACGAAGGATGGATTCGTCGTCTTCAGTTTAGGATCAATTGTGAGAGCAAGCAGCATGCCGGAATCAGTAAGGCTCGCATTTCTTAAGACATTTTCTAAATTGAAACAACGAGTGATCTGGAAATGGGAATTGGAGGGTGGCATGCCCGATGCACCACCCAATGTCAAAATTGTGAAATGGCTACCCCAACAAGATTTATTAGGTCATCCCAATATTCGATTGTTTATCACACATGGGGGTCTATTAAGTACGGAGGAATCAGTCTATCATGGCGTACCTATACTTGGCTTTCCTATTTTCGGTAAACTTTTTAAAAAAATTTCCATTTTTGAACCGATGGATTGATTGTGAAATTTTACTAACAACGCCGTGCTACCTGTGTGCAGTTGATCAAGATGCCAATATGAAGCTTGCTGATGAGCTTGGTTTCGGAATTAAGGGGGAAATTCTTAATTTAACCCAAGCAAAGCTGGAACCACTTGTCACGAGAATTCTTCATGAACCAATGTATTCACAAAAGGCAAAAAATCTATCAAGAATATTTCGAGACCAACCCCATTCATCTCTGGACAAAGCCGTTTTCTGGACAGAATACGTTCTAAGGCACGAGGGCGCCTATCATTTGAGGTCGGCAGGGAGGAATTTAAATATGCTTCAGTATCATTGCATTGATATAGTAGTTTTTCTAGCCACTTTACTCGTCTCGCTCATACTTTTCTTGTACTATTCTGTAAAGTTAGTCATTGCAGTCGTCAGCAGAGGAATTTATTATGTTATACGATCAAAAGTCGCCGTTTATAAAAAGAAAAACATGTGAAACTTTTATGCATTTTCTTGTATTCAGTTATTTATGATGATATTATTTGAGAAAATAAATAAGAAAAGAAGCCTTGTTCCGCTCAGATTTTTAAAAGCTTTTCACCTGCTCTCTTAAAAACCATTTCTTCAATTGATTAAGTGTATTTTTGCAAAATAATTTATTTAAAAACTTATCACATGACGAGAAAACGGTTAAATATGTATGAAGAAATTAATTACGCATATACTCGTACTCTCATAAATACATATCATTATCTTTCAGTTTATTTTGTCAATAGAAGTAACACAAGTAATAACTAATCAAATTCGAAATTAAATATGTCGTTCTATGATCCATTTGAGTAGAATTTAATTTAATGACTAGAAGGATTAAAAGTCTATACACTACATTTAATATAATGCTTCGTCTCAAATAATCCTTCCAATTCAACAACTGAAACTTTTGAAGCAAATTTTGTGTTTTAAATAAAACATGATTCAATAATACTTTTTCTTTTTATAGACCGCGATTTTCTTCTTCGGTCTTACCCCACCGTAGATTCCAGCTTTTCTTATCGTTAAGACTAACTTTACAAGATAATAAATGAAAAGAAAAACAGAAAC